>JAGXCT010036328.1:0-22953 GCA_022495035.1 Philopotamus ludificatus | reverse complement strand
AGATATTTTTCAAAATCGTCTTCAGATTCAGCGGTGTCGGATGAAGATGATGATACTTCGTGTACGCTGCCTGCTGTCTTCTCTTTTTCTAGTTGAAGGCCTTTCATACGAACGGTTTATTCAAACAAAGCGTTTTTAGCTCTATTTATTTGTTCTTCCGTCAATATGGATCGAACCATGGGGTCCACATAGATCCCAGCCAACAGAATATCGTTGTTCAGTAAATGTTTCTCTCTACATAACATGCAAACAAAAGGAGAAACAAATTTTCATTTTCCTTCGACGTGGGAAAGAAGGAGACAGATTTTCGTAGACTTTATGCATTAAATGGATGTCCGTGATTCACTATATCGGCGCGACTTGCGCCTTCAAGTTTAATATTCATGCACGTGTATTGTGCATATTATTATTCATTATAATAATTAAAAAAAATGTAATTAAAAAGAATAAACATTAACTGAATTTTCAAGGAAATGTATAGTCCTTTGTGCAATAATTAATGTTTCAAAGGTGTGTTTTATATATGTAGATATGAATTAAATTATCTAAATATTTATCTCACTTATTTTAAAATTTTTGGGAGGTTAACATTATTATATTTTGCAACTAATTAAATTTGTTCAAATATGTGAGTATTTCATATATATCTATTAGCAGGTAATTATAGTAAAGGTTAAAGGTTTAAATATAAATTAAGATATGATATAAGTGGGAAACGTCATCATAGTTAATCTTGATACCCGATTAGGTAACAATATACATTATTTTAAATAATAATAAAATAATCATTGGGCCAATATATTTAATCCAATTTTAATCTGAAAATTGATACATTTTCCGAACCCTAGTGTGCCAATATTGTTATTATCATTCGCTTCAATGTGTATTTCTCATTTAAGACATATTATATAGATGAAATGAAATGATCGTAATTGATGAATGAATCAAAAAGGGCAAATAAACATCTATTTATAAATAAATTTTATATCATATACCAAGAAAAATATTTTAATTTAATCAATATTACCATTGAAGATATGTTTGTTAAAAAATAATAAAAAAAATCATTAAATATAGATATATCAAATATGATTTTTCATAAGATAATAAAGGATTATTTTTTATCGAGAAATTCAGTATTTATGATATAATACAGCCGTTTGAAAATTATTATCGGTATGTTTTTAGTCATATTTTTTTTATATAAAATGTTAAGCGAGTCGAAAAACAAATAATTATATTTTCGTTGGCCCATTTTTATTTATGCCAAGAATATTATAATGATTATTAAAAACGGTTTGCGAATAATAGCACGCTTTTAAATTAAGGCATCATTTTCATCAGCGTTACGGAATTTTTTTTTATACATGTTGTGTCGAATGCTCAAAAGGATCAACATTACGTTCCCGGTATAAAAACACCTTTTTACGTTCATCCCTTCCACTTGGCTGCATTTCAATAAACAAAGAAAAATCAAAACAGGGAAGAAGTAATGAGAAATAAGAGAGGCAACCCCCCTCACTCCTCATGGCAACAATGGCCGAAGAATCTTTTTTTGTATTACGTTGGTACACGGGGAAAAGAGGAAAAAACGACCGGAAAAACAAGGAAATCAGGGAAATGCCCCTACCCTCTGGCGCGGGGCGGGTCGGAGAAAGAATGGAACCGAAGACAAAGGGTGGCGGTTTATTTTTTTACAATAGGATTGTCGCCCCGATTTCGCAGAAATGCTAAGTAGATTTCGACGCGGTATATGCTTTATGTCTTAAATAAATACAAAATAACAAACGTCTATATTTGAATGCCGACAACAACTTAGACTAATTAATGTTTAATCGATTTTACATAAAATATAAACAAGAGTAAGGCTGAAGTATTTCTTTTACATTGTATAAACCAGTGTTATGGCTTGTAGGTGGCATGATTTTTTTTTTCAATAATATAAGACAACCGCGACTGAGCTAGGTATATTACAAAAACTAAGAATTAAGGGTATTCTTTATAGCACTGGGCAGGGGGGTATGTAAGAGGAAAAGAACCATTACCCGGATGTTTATAAAAATATTTATGTAGGTAGTTTAGCGCGTAGGAGTTATTTAATTTAATGCCATCTATTATTGGCCGTTTTCAAGTTTATCCTTTTTTGAAAAAAAAACATTTTTAGTGTACTGGAGGATTTTTTGAAAGGTTTCAAAAATGGTTTAAACAGTTTCAATCAGAAAATTTTGTTTTAAATAATACACTTAGAACTGGGAGACGAGAAATATAAAAAGCTCACATCTGTTAATAGAGTCTGTATTTTAGAATAGTATGTAAATATTCAAATTTTAAAAGCATACACATCTGATATTTAAACAACGTCAATTCTTCTGAACACACCTTATATAAAATGTAGTATTTTAAACACGTATAGATAAAGTATTCTCATTTATAAATTATTCTTTAACTATTATTTTATTAAAATTTTATCGACAATTTACATTTGCGCATTTTTTATATAATTTTTAAAAATGTTTCTTATATCTAAGAAAAAAATCTATCGCAAACAAAACCACAAATATAGTAATTTCCTGTTGATTTATTATGCTGAAAATATTAACATTCTTTCAATGTTGACTTGAAAAATTTCAAAGTCACTTAACTTTGTGATGACATCATCCTCTCATACGAATATAGTTAATTAAAACCTTTCGTCAGATACTTGAACCCACTTTTGAATAATGCTAGCAGAGACACTTGTTGTTCAGCAGGGAGAGGGTAAGTAATGGTCGTTTTACAGAAAGTTATATGGTAAAAATTATAACATTTAGTATGTATTTTGTCTGAAAAGTGTAAATACAAATAATACATTTAATTTCTTGATAAATTTTGTAAAATTCTAATTAAGTTATTTTGTGCATCGAAGTATTAAAGGATATGATTTGGAATAAAAATTTTCTGCATCGTCATAAGTAGTTTTATTTAAAGGAATTTAAAGATAATTGTAAGATGTGTGGTTTAATTAAATAATTCAAAGCGCAATTAATTCTAAATCTGTCGTATTTGGCGGTCGGTTGCTGTCCTGTGACTGCCATCAATTCCCGTGATGAAAATCAGCATCCCAATCACGTTCCCGGTTCAGAGCCGAGTTTAATTCAAAGCAACGATTATTTATTGTAATCGTAGCGAAACTCATTAGGTTGTATCGCACTCAGCTCACCGCGTTATGGCGGGTGGTGTGCGGGAAAGTTTTCACTTTGTTCGACGCTTCCTATAGAGCAGTTAAGTCGGTTGGCGAAAACAAAACCGCAAGAATATTAGACAATCGCCGAAACAGTGGTGTAACCCACCATTCTGGTAATGCTCTGCGGGACCTTCGCGAGCTAAGCTTATTCTGGGACTGTTAGCAGTTTTATTGGACACTTGCGAAATCAAGGGACGACTTACACGCCGTTCGCGCGTATCCCAATATGGCAAGGCCCTCTCACTTTGTACACAATACAATACAATCGGGACTGTTTGTAGCAAATAGACTCGATGCGGGGGTTAAATGTAAATTGCTTTTAAACACAGAGACCTCGGATCGGGATTATCTCATTTATGTATCATGTAATAATGAGAAAAGTTCAACAGTAAACACTTACATAAATTTCGAATAAAAAAAAATACCAACGTTCATATATAAATGGGCTTCTCGCAATGAATTTCAACGAGCGTGTATAACTGAACAATCTACATATGTAGTATAAACTTACATACAGAGTGAAAGATAGGCAAATAAAACTACACTAGTCTAAAAAATATTTTATTACATGATAAATAAAATATACACATATCCATCTTGTTATCGAGAATACGTTTTAGAGATTAACATGCAAGACATATAAGATGCACATATCTAAATTATAAAAAGGCTTTATATTCGAGTTACCCTGCAGAGAGGAAACAATATGTGACATACAACTCCCATATGTCGTATGCTTAGAATCCACCTTACGGTATGCCGCAGGGATCAAATATAGGAGAAATAATATTCATCAGGTCCTTCAATGTAAATTTTCACATTTCGCCCACGATTAATTAATATTTCGATCTATTACTTCAGTGGAAGATGCCCTTTTGTTGCAGCTAAACATTGATTTTTTACGCCATTGGTCAATATTAAATCGTCTTTATCGTAAATATTAAATTCATCGTCAAAATTAAATATCAATCGTCAATATTAATTCGTCTAAATGTCAAACAATGACATTTTCTAGATCAAAGGAGTCCATTATCTTTAATTACAGACTTGGGAAAGTAATTCTTTCTAAGCAATCGTCTGTTAAGAACCTAGATATTTTGTTTGATTCTGAGTTAAAATTTAATTTACATGTATCAGACTTGTGTATGAGATCATCAGGAATGTTGGGCCTCGTCTTAAGAAATTCTTATCATATACGTAGCACCATAATCATACGAGTACTATGTGATACATTGGTTCAAAGCTTGCTTAAATCAGGGCGCCTTATGACGCCTCAAATTCACTCAGATTAGAGAAGATATATTATAGAAGAAATTCTCAGATATCTATATATAAGGGAATTTGGATTATACTTAAGCATATACAGCAGCACATGGATACAGATTTGCCTGGGGTTTGTAACCCTCAAGAAAAGAAGGTCGATTTACTTGACAAAGCACTTCATGTGTTGTTTGGCGCTTATGGGCGCCACCTCACTACCATCGAGCTAGTTCGCGTGTGCTTTTCCTTACGCCAAATGTGAGGTTAGGTGCTCTCAGAAACTCTCGGGTAACCAGAGTTATTACTCTGCTCAACCACTTAGTCGAATATGTGGATATATTTAATGTTAAATATTGCCATTTTTTTAATATTTATAATTCTTTTCTTTTCTTAATTGTTATTCTCTACTTGTTATATATGTTATTTTTTCACATAACTATTATGTTTTTATGCGTGATTGAAGACCTGGGTTATTCTGTAATGCCAATTACGCATTTTCTTGAAAAATAAATAAATATGAATGTTTCCAATTGCAGCAAATTGCAACTTTAGACAAAAAAGTGGATTGTTTAAATTAAAAAAATGCCATATATTTCCAATAAACAAACGTCTGATCCAAGCTTCAAAGCAAGATTTACAATTCGTATAGTTCTCTTACGCATTTAGTGAAATATGAACTACAGATGTATATTATCGGCAATTATACACATTCAATCGGAAGCTAGTGGAAATCTTTCCAAATTTATATAATTGTAAAAGAGTTTTTTTTAGCAAGACAATGCACGGCCGCATAAAACTACTGAAAAGACGGAGATTGAAAAACCACGTATTTATTGATTTATTTGACAATGATGGATAGATAATATAACAGAAAAATTACAAAGTGCCATTTACCCATTTATAAGATGCAAAGGGAATGAGTCTCTCACACTAATACTTCCCCCAGTGTCAAACCCCGACACTGGTTAATTTGAATATTATTTCAGTAGGATTGAAATTTATATTTCCAACGAGCCAAACTACCTATATCAATATTTCTATAAAACATGCCGAGGTAATGAGTCTCTTCTACTTACATACCCCCTTGCCAGTGTTAAAAAGAATTCCCTAAATTCATAGTTTCGTCGGACAGCTTTCTGACTACTAACATAGGTCAGTGACAGTTAAGGCATTGCCTAGGGGGCGAATCGTGGTCAGACATGCGCTGAAATTTGATGAAAAGTCATTTTTTACAAAAACAGATATTAAGTTTTGCATACAATACAAAACCAAGATATTACAGTTAAATATAATACGGATTAAGATAATTTTGTCAAATTACGACATCTTTTTCCCAATGAATTTACGAATTTTCTATAAAATATATTATTGAATTATTAATAATATTGGATTATTTTCATAGGTTGGCAAAGGTCACAAAACTATCAATGAAATTTACTTACGATCAAAATACTATTCTCTAAATTGAGACTATGACGTTAATGGGTTAATACAACCACATAATGCTATTAGTATAATATAGTGCTTATTTAGTATGTAGTTGTTGTATATTTATCGGATATTCACACATCGTGAGCACAAAACTTGCTTAAACTTTCGCACAATCTTACTCCGGCTCGCTTATTACACGAAATATAGTACCGTGTATGCACTTCTACATAAAACGAGATTTGTTTCAAACTTCAGCAATGACTATAAATAATTAGAATAATTTAATGTAAAAATATAAAACCATTTTTTTGTGTAATAACTTTGGCTACGGTTCATATTGTATTTATATATTCTATTGAATAATATGTTTTACGGATCAGTCGCTTTCGCATATCCTGGATTTACAATATCTGTTCATTTTATTTGATATTTTTTGTAAATTTTTCTTGCGAAAAAATTTACCTACGATATTGATACAAAAAATCGCATGAATATTTATGTACTGAAATCTGAATTGGGTGAATATATATTTTTTTCAGGTAGTCCGTAGGTGGAGCAATGTTAACAGATAGAGACAGCGGAAATTGGAAACGTAAACTGTGTGACCTGAATAGATCGATTACGCTTCGAGGACAGCGAAGAGTTAATTGAATAATTTAAACAAAGCCCACGTATAAATTTTTAGGGGGATGATAATAAAATTTCATTGTTTATTTTTGCAAAAAAAAAATCTTACGAAGATCTTTATTTAACTTGGGTCCAGAAAAATAGCGTCTTAAATTAATAGTAAAGTTTTTCGTGTTTGGCCTTAGGTCTCAGTAAAGTGCACTCTGCGAAAACATCCATAAAAACTTCTTTGTTTAAAATACGGCCATTCTTTAAAGGATTTCCTATCTATAAAAGCTTTTTTTTTATAAAAAATATATGTAAATATATATGTAATGAATCAGTTATATAAAAAAAATATTGTATAGTACGTAGTTTTACATGTAAAATTGTTAGACCATCGTTTAATATAGTGTGGCACCCGCATGGCGGTATCTGGAGGATTTAAAAATTCGGTCATTTTGAAGGCCAATCTCTGAAACCGTAATCCTTTGAACTTTCACAATGGCCAACCTTTTTCGATTTAAGGATTACATGACCACGTATGTACGGATTCGCTGGAGGATTTGTGGAAAATACCCAATTACGCCGTTTTTGGGATTTAAAAAAATATATATTTTTTGAAGACCGTGAAAATACACTCGATTTGATACAAAACGCAATACAATTGTTATCACGTGTATATTTTCATGGCGGGTATTTAGATGTCATCTGTTTGAGCGATATGAAAAGTTTTAATTTGTATATTTATAATTTTAATTTCAATTATTGGAAGCAAACAGGGCTCAGTCTGGCAGCTGTTGCCGTACCAATTGCGTTTGGTTGAGGAGGGTGAGAACCGTGACAAATCTCCCCGGGGGAGATATTTTCAATTAACGCCTCTTACGATCCTCATAATTTTCCTTTAGGCCACGTGGTTGTGTTTCTTTCGTCTGACCTCGGGAACTAGCGGCGCCTTCGAAAAACAGAAACGTGATGGGAATCCCCAAGAGGCTCCCTTGTTTTATTTGTTTCCGAAGTAAAGACTATGAAAGATTCATGCTGTGGTTTTATACCCTTTATTTGATAAACAATGCGAGGCTGATGAACGAAGAATTTTATCGAGCTTTGGTATACGAAATATTTGCAACTT
Source organism: Philopotamus ludificatus (assembly GCA_022495035.1). NCBI lineage: Eukaryota > Metazoa > Arthropoda > Insecta > Trichoptera > Philopotamidae > Philopotamus > Philopotamus ludificatus. The sequence goes on along the minus strand of JAGXCT010036328.1, from coordinate 15,301 downwards.
GTGGAGGATCTATGCATGTAAAATCTTTAGACAACTCAAGAAATAAATTAAAATAATTAAATATTAAATGATTAGTAATAATGGATAAAATACTCCAAGAAATGACTACATTTTCATTCAGTTTTTGGCTTACGACCACCTTGAGTTATAATCATCTTAAAATAATCCCTTCCATCTATTTTTTGTCAAATATTTCCAGTGTGTATAAAAAAGTGCTACGAATAAGATGATGAAATCGATTGTGTTATCTTTGTCCACAAGCCATAATATTTTTTTTTAAATATAATAATTATCTTTTTTCGCCTAAGGTAGCCACATATGATAAAAATTGTTAAGAATAGTTGTGAAAAATACTCTACAGAACGTTGTATACAAACATTCTAAACAATTTCATTTGTATAGAAGGTATCTTCTATGCGATTAATTGTTAATCGCATAGGTAGATCTGCCTGAAACTCGCCGATATATTGTATTTGTACTTACAGTTTCATTTTTATACTTCCGAAAGCATTTATAAATTTTCTTTATTTAAAAATTATTCTTGATCCACTCATTATTTCCAGTGCATTCTAAAAAGAAAAATCAGAAAATTGTTACCCGTTAAACAATGTATATATTTATGTTATGATCATTCAAACTGTGATTTTTTTCAGGCAACTGTATTTTGTGTACAATTAATAATATTTACTTATATAAGTGAAAGCTAACCTTTTTGAGAAGTGGGTCCATTTTTTTATAATATTAACACGCGAGTAACTAAGTTGGTGACGTCTCAAGAAAAGGAGGAAGAAAGTATTAGTATTTTAATTTCTAAATCTTTAGTGAAGATGTTAAGTGTCATAAATATTTTTTTTAATATATTTAAACATCATCATTGACTATTTCTCGGAATTTTATTTTAATGGTCAGTAATGTCACAAAAACATTAAATCATTTCATCGATCTAATTTAAAATTTCGTCATAACTTTTGTTTATTTTATTAAAAACGAGCTTAATTTCTTTTAATAAATTAACAAACCGATTAATAACTTTAAAAAATAAGTTAATTATTTTTTATACAAAATATGACACATCAATTTTACTTATGAATAATACATGTTCTAATTCCACTTCTAATTTGTTTAAATTATATCATTAAAATTTTAACCTAATCTATTATAGCTCTTATTACAAAACTCTTTAGTTTATATTTCCATTTTATTAACAAATCATTTCAAAAAAATTAAATATGATAAATGCGACATATTTTGTGATAATTTATAATAAATATTTTATAATGAAAATAGCTAGCAAATTCTAAAATTGCATAATTTTAAATTTAGTGGCATTGAAAAGACATAGTTTAATTATCTTATACAAACTATTATCCAAGACAGACAGGACAAATCTTACAGTTATTCGGATTACTGCGCCAATAAAAAACTTAATATTGATTGTTTAAACAATTTTTCATCATGATCACACTTTTCAGATACGATGCATCGATGACGAATAATATTTTAATCAATGCGTTATTTCTTAATAATCATTAATCATTCCTGAAAAAAAGCATTAACGTTAAAAGTAAAAAATTCAAAGAATGTGTCAGAAAATATACACTATATAGACTTTTCACAATATAAAAATGTAATTTTTGCGTTTAGGTGATTAGGTAATAGAAATTAAAAAACATGATTCAGGACGACCCTCAAAATTTTATATTAATAACTCATTGATTGGATTGGATTTTTTTGGAAAAGCTTTGACAAATTATCGCCCAACTTGAATCTTCACATTTTGATAGTCCAGGAGCTTTTAAATTATATAATATAAAACTATCATTTAATTATGTTATTAAAAGATTATATATTAGCGGTGAGTAAATGTCTATAATTTTCATTAAACAATAATTTTAATATCATTATATATAATTTTATACACCATCCCCGACTTTACCCAAAAATTTAAATTTTCTGTTACGTAAATCAAATCGTTCTATTATCTGGATAAATACTTTTTTCAGTATTCTGTATACTGTATTCACAAATAGAGAGAAGGTATACATTTAAACATGGAATTTAGCAAAAGACTGAATTTATAAAGGTTGTAACACAAAATTCCATTTAATTGACCCAGTTTTAAAGTACCTCTAATTTAAAAATTCATTACTTAGAGCAGATAAAGTAAGAGACTTTTATTTTGATGACATTGTGTACCTTCTCGATGCAATCGGATAGAGTTATTTAGTCTAAAAAAAATTAAATAAAATAAATTATAACGTTTATGAACTTTTCTTGTGAAAGTAGATTCGCATAGAGCAAATTGTGAATAACGATTTGCATTTATACAATAATAAATCCGTCCGTAGAGGGCTGATTAGCATTTATATAATAAACCCTACAAACGGAAATATTTTCATTCGAATAACAATACCAACTTCATAAATTACACTGTCTGTGTTTGCCCAGACTTTTCTTTCTCCTTGCTCAGCAATGTCTCGTTTCATAAGATGTTGGCAATTTTCATTATGCATTCTACAAGAAAATTTCAGCGGATATTTTCTTTATTTTTGCAACCGCAATATTTACCCGCAGCAACTAAAGTTAACTCCCGTAGGATTTTAGAAATGTATAAGCTGACTTAGTTGAAACCCAACGATTTGTTATCATAAGTTTATTAATAAAAATACTCGTTTTTATAATAATAATGAAAGTATGCGAATATTAAATGAGATTCATTGAATTCATTAAAGTTTTAATCAATTCAAAGCAAATCGTCTCGAGTGTTACAAGAAGTTTTAATTATTCGAATATGTATCGTTTTTTCTCGATTGTGTTATTCGATCAATGTAATTATAGATGAATTGGAATGGAAAATATATTTTTTATTTGCCAAAATTTGTCTTTGAAACATTTACATCGTTTTCTGGCTGCTTAAACTATTTTCTTTGATAAATAAACGTTTAAAATATGTTTAACCTTTGTGCGCAATATAAACATTGTTTACATTAAAAATGTATTTTTTATGGGATGATGGAAAAAAATATATTCAAATCCGGTAGAGATTGATGAATCAGCTATGATAAGCAACATTTTGACGCTGTGTATTTTTTTTATTTTAAGGGTCATTTAAGGTATTTACGGTAAAAATGAATATTAATATTTTTTTAATGGAGTATATCACGTTTTTGCACCATCATTAAAAATTTTATATTGTTTTTTTTTCCGCATAATTAAGGCCCTATTTATATTATATTACTTGCAGTATTCCAAAATCCTTTTATAAAATTGTCTGAAGCATAAAAATAAATATTGAATCTATTTTATTTATAAGAAAATAAAGAAATGTGTTCATAGATGAAAATTTTTATATTAATACAAACTTATACTTGTAGGTAAGTGAGTTGAAAATACTATTAAAAAAATTCATAAATAACATGAATATTTATTTATTAATTGTATTTATCTGAATCTATTTTATAATATATTCAGATAAATACAATAATAAATTAATGGTACTACAAATCTTACTGGATATTTAATGCAAAAAAATATTTTATATCGTATAGCAGGGTACATCAATATTTTTTGAAATGGGGTGAAATAAAATTGTTATAAAACATGGCTTTTATTGCTAGAATGTTAAGGAATGTAATAAATAAAACAATAAAATTGTTGTATGAAATCAGTAAGAACTTGTTCATCAAAAATAGTATCCTACCGATAAGAAAATATTTTAAATAAACAAAACTTTATAATATTTAAGATACTGCAGATCAAAGCGCATAGTATCCGCTTACCAAAAAATAAAAAAAGATTATGACATCATTTTGCAGTTAATAATAAACATTAAAAGATTGCCCACAAAAGTTGACAATTTTTGAACACATTCCTTGTAAAAAAACCATAAAATATTTTGAATAAATGGTTTTATTTGCACTTGCAGCATTTTTCCAAAACCTATGCGAGGGCTAATTTATTTTTTGCATTTTTACAACTAATAAACTAACCAAAAACATATTTATTTTTTCGACATGGAATCCTCGTCTCCCGTATGCAATGAGTTAATATTACCTATAATTTATTTCAGAAGAGTGAGGTGAAACAATACCATTTTTTCAAGCACGACTAGTTATTATAAGGTTGTATAACAAACTTGTAATAATTAATTAAAAAAATGTGTTCGATAAAAATTTTAATATCGTCTGTGATCTTGAAAACAATGACAAGGCAGAAAAAAACTTGTCTTTATTTAAAAGGCATTCAACGATCTTTGAAAAATTAGGTTGGGTATTAAAAATATTAGATAATTTTTATTAGTTATATCTTTTTCTTTAGAAGTACATATTTATGTGTTTCGATTTTTTTTATATAACGAATAAAATTGGTTCGATATCTATTTTTATTGATATATAGGTAATATAAAATTTCACAGACTTGCCGATATTATAGCGGTGTTCGTATTTGATACATTGCAAATATGCAATATTGAAAAGTGCCATAAAGCTCTCGTGGCATACATGCACGAGCCGGGAACGCTTCTACACGTTTACGTGTGTACGTACACACTTAGATATTAGGTATATGATTTATTTCTAAGGGAGCCATTGTATTCCTCGTGCATCCAGTGTAAAAGTTCAATATTTTCGGCCGTGACGTATAGCGTGTTTCATCGGAAAGCGTTCATGCTTATCATTATTCGATTTCCAGCTCGGAATTTCAGCACTTCCGATAGTGGATTTACGTAATACAAAATCCATAACCCTGTCGAAGCCGAGAAAGGTTGCCACGGCACATAACTACTGCTAGACACACACAGGGCACAGTTTGCGTATGTGTGTGTGTGGGCGGGAAGGCATTAATGTTTTTTCGCAACAGCCCCTGCCATTTTTTTGTATTTCGCACAACGCGCTCGTTGTTCAGGGCAAAGCGCGCCAATTTGATTGATGATCGGGCTGGTGCTGGGTTTCTTGCTTTGCCTTCGCCACGGTTCCACTGCCACAGCATCAATGTGTGGTCTTTATATTACATGGCATAGCATCCGCCGGAATGAATGACAGGGTTATTTCGTACCCCGGATAATGCTTTTAAAATTATGGCTTAACTCGATGGCCCAAATTTTACGATAGTAAGACAGAAATATTATATCTCTGAAAACATCAATTTTCTTTGAGTTGTGGCCAAAAAGTCGCAATAATTTCTAAAAGCCTGCTTATCACTTTATATTTCAATCCTAAGATAAACGTTTTTAAGTTAGTATGCCGTGCGAGAGGTTTCTAGATGTGCTAAGAAAATAAAGAATAAAATAATTTCACGGTCAATTAAAATAAACGTTGCACTGAAGTGGTTTATATTAGGGATGATTTTTGTTTTATGTTAATTTTAGTAATTCAGAGTAATAATAAAATATCTAATGCATGCTTACCTGTTTTTTTTATCAACCAGATCCTTAAATGAATAAAAAAATAGCCAAAATATTCTCTAAAGATAACATTCGGCTTGTGATAAATTAAAGATATTTCTAAAACGGTACAATTGTCAGAAAACAATTAAAATGGAAATTATTAAAACTAAAAATCAAGTATAATGTTGATTTTAATGACTAGTTAATTAGAAATATATTTTATTCCTAATTTATTCCTCAGCACATTTGATATAATGTTTTTTTTAAATATATGAATTATGCCTTGAACACAGAAATTTAAAACTTGCTTGTCTTTTGTAGAACGCGTTTGCAATTACAATCTTTTGTCGCGAATTTCTTAATTACTTTTTTACACAAATAACAACGACTTTGTATACAAAGTCACTCTTCATCACCAATCTGTTTGTCCTAATTTTCCAAGTGAGATTAATTATATACCGACTTTTTTTAATAAAAATATTATTGTTATTTGAGTGCATGATATTTATTATAATATTTGCCCCATCCACAACATATTGCGTCTCGATGACACAACGCACATAACAACATTTTTACAATAAATAAGAATGGCCGTCAGTTGTTTTCTTCCAAACTATTTTGTCTCAGTCAAAATTCGCGGCCAGTACGATTTCCTTCACAGTTATGGGCAAAATAGGCTAAATAAAATTTGCAAATCTTTATTTGGCCTAAGATATAAATATTTTATGACATTTTTAAAAATAAAATTTAAAAAAAACAACTTTAAATCGACATATTTTATTTCTTTGTGAAATTAAATAAACATTGGTTTTATAATTATATAATATTTTTTTAATGGAATATATTTCTTATAAAATTTGTGTATTTCATTTTCTCTGGAAAGCTTTCATCTCAATGCTTGATACCAAAACCCATAAGCTTCATTTCAAGAAGCACAGATTTGACCTTCGCATCAATTAGGGTTAAAAAAATTGTGAAATTCTTTGTTATGCTTTTGTATATATGAAAATCTATTAATGCATTTTTTATTTTATTATGTGACTTTATTGGCATATTTTTAAAAATCTTTATTTCCACCATTAAAGTCATTTAATGGTTCAGTAGTTGTTTTTCATAAAGGTTAATTTTTTTACAAAGGCTTTTAAATTCTGACAATTTATTTTCCATGTTACATTTGTTAAAAAATAACGTAAATCTAGAAGCCAGTGTAGTAAAATTAGGAAATATTGTTTTTATGTCATCAAATTATTTTTTTTCTTTCTAAATTTTCAAAATCTGAATTAGTAATCACCACAATTCTACCAAAGAAAATTTGAATTCGTTATGCGACACCTATGTATTAAATTTGCTTTTAACAAAATGAATAATATATGCGAATTATTTATTTTACTGCGACGGATGCCTGAAATAACAGGAAAAAAAGCATAGCGCCATTCACCACAAAAGATTTTACGAAAGGGTAACACAAAATATTAAATTGGGCTACAAGTGGCCCGCAAGCCACCATTAGGCTATCCCTGGTCAACATCATACTATGACCTTTTCATTGCTGATGTCTATCTAAGTATTTTTTTAATTGCAAGGTCAGAAGTTTGTTTTATTCCCATCTAATGTGTTCAATCATTTCCAACGCTCTGTTTATACATTGAAAGTATGGAAAGAAAAACTCTTTAGATTTTTTTTAGCAATATAAATGATTTGTTCAGTTTCTATATTAATAATAATTAAATTATTTAAATGAATAATTTTCTCAAAGGCTCTATCTAATATCTGACATCTGACTTAGTTTTCTTTGGCTTCGACTACCATTCGAAAGTCTAAAATGGCGTATACGTTAAGCGAATGAGTGTCTCGTGGCCTGGAAAATTATGTTAAAGATGATATAATAGTATTAGATTTAATATAACAATAATGAAGTAGTTTATATTATGCGATTAGTTTATAAGTAACACCTAAACTGATCAAGGTGTGGCAAAAATCAAAAAAATAAAGAATCAGAAATCTAATAATCCAATGTAGAAGAAAAGAGGCTTAGCTTTAGTAATATATATCTCTAAATATACTTTTAATTTGCTAAATATTCTTTTCACTGTTTTTTCGCAATAATAATAAATTAATGCTTGATTTAATAAAAATATTTATTTTTAGTAATTGTTAGATTGATGACATTGAAAATAAAATATTATTGAAATCTTTGTGTCTTAGCATTTAAAGTTAACAACTAATAATAACTGGCGAACTTTTTCAATCAATTTGGCGATAAGAAAAATTATAATGTTTCAACGATGCCATGCTTTGCATCTGATTTTCATCATCATGAGTTTCATCACAGAAGTTGGTTTGGCTAAAATAACTTAGTTAGTGATGATATATTTGAACAAAATTCTTATTTATTCAAAAAAAAAATTACTAGTCTATTTAAATAGTGTAACATTTGATTAGTCTAACTTAGTTTGGTATAAAATAATTTTAATTAAAGTATAATTTATTAGGAAAATTCGTATTTTCCTATTGAAATGTTTTATCATAATATCCATAACAATATAAATTTTCAATTTTAATTATTTAATACACCATATCATTTTTTAAATAAATTATACTGTCAAAGTAACTACGTACGATTTAATCGTTATTTAAACTTGTTAAACATCTATAATAATGAATAAAAAACTCAAAACAAAAATTAGAATTTCGAGTCTTGCATTTACCCACCTCTGATGAGTATTGATAAAGTATAGAAAAACTGTGTTCAATGGAAAATTTATGAAATTCATGCAAAAAATAATGTTTATTGAGTCATTAAGACATTATTAAAAACACAATAATTTCTAACTCTATTTTTTTTATTGAAATTTCAATAGAACCGTCTCGTCAATCTATCATAACGTTATATTGTAAATCGTTTTTGGAACGGATGTTTCAACCATTACCATCGCAAATTTTATTGCCATGTTTCCTTTACGACTGTCGTAAGGACTCCAATACATCGGTGGCGCTATTACAGTATAGACCTTTTATGTTTGGGGTCAAAATTGCTAATGGCCAACGCGTCCGAATTCATCCATTTTGATCATAAACATAAATTAGATGTGGTTGCTAGCAAACGATTGAAATAAACCGAAAAAAATAGTCATGTACGTATACGATTACAGTAATGTATTCGAGCATCATTATCAGCGAGATAAAGGTCAATGAGAGCAAAAAAATACAACGTTTGATGTGAATCAGGTGTAAATCTTCCCACATGTTTTATAAATAAACACAAATGTAATTTAACATTATGTATTATTTACATTAAATTCAGGGAAAATGGAAAATATGGTTATTTCGATAGTGTAGTAATTTTGATATTAATACATCTACGGAATTATATCTTTTCGTAAAACTCGCTAATTGTGGCTTTTGAAGGAAAAGTTGGACGAGTTAGTTCGTAATTTCTCAGCATCAAAGCGAAAATAATTACCATCAGTAAGCCATCAAAAATTTTCTATGTTTAATTATTTCTAAATATATACATTTTCTCTGTAAACAATTATATTTTAATAATTGCATATTGTTGAGAATGCAATTATTATGATTTATTGTAGTCAGAGATAGCCAATTAATGTTATTGTAATAATATTCAGTCAATTTCAAAATATGGATATAAGTATGATAGATGAGGCTGTATGATAATAACTGGTTGCTCAGCTTTCTGAAGAGATAAATTTGAGCGTTATATGGCAGTATACACTTTAAGGGCAATATTTGTTTTCGGAAAATAGATTTTCCAAAGTGAACATCCCGTTTGTAATGCGCCCGAAGGAAAATGCAAATATCCCGGTTTAACGACCGAAGAGAGGGGCCCAGCATTCTGACGGATAGATCGCCCGTAAATTCCGTTGTCAGATTGAACTTTATCTTTGACGGTTTTATAATCCGCTCTCTTCAGTTTGATAACCGGTTGATATCCCGGTTTTATGCCCCTCCCATTCCGGCATTAAGTCAAACAGTTTCCATAATGACGACGCTTTATGGGAGGCGACTTGTAGCTCCGCGTGCATCCCCAGTACTGTGGCCCGGAAAATATATCATTTTACATACGGCGACAAATTGGATTCGCTTTTACGACAATGGCGAAGAATTGCGAAGAGGTGAAGCCGTCAATAATGGAATACTTGGCGAACACCAAGAGGACTGCCTGTGAAATATGTGTCGATAAGAACTACTTATTGGTTTTGTTCAGGTGAGGCATACAATTAGATTGCATTTCAAAATGTATAATAATAAATAAATCATAATGTCTTATTTAAAATATATCACATATTAATTTTTTATTCAAATTAAATATATACAGTGAGTTTTCAGCTCACAAAGCATTTAATGATAAGTTGAAATCAATGTTTAAAACATTATAAAAGTCTCTCAGAGACTCCAAGCATTTTAAGTCAAGATATTGATGAATTCGTCAACAATATCTTGACATTATTTTTTAAAAATAGTATTCATGATATGCTTCATAATTAGCTGATATTTTGGATTTTTTAACTATATATATGACGCGAAAATGACATGAGCACTCGGCGATATCTCGCCGCAGACTAAGGTCTCGCAGCACGTGTCACTTGTAGGTTTCTTTCGCACTTTGTACATCATACTGAATACGAGCGAGAAAAAGCAACACGAGGATGATAACGGCAGCGAATATTTTTGATTTAATTTTATTTTTTCGCAATTACACAAAGTAAATTAAAATGATTATTTATAATATTTATTGTTTAGACGTCTTTAGACAAATACAAAAATTATGTTACATGTAGTATTAATAATAAAAAAGTTATTCGAGTAGTACCACATTATTTCTAAATATTTTTTTGTATGAAATTCGACATACGACCGGTTCAATTTCGATCCCTATTGTAAGTCGAGATTATATTATAAAGCTAAGGATCCCGAAAATAAGAAAAAAATAATATAGAACCTGGATTTTAACCTTATTTTAGCTTAGTTAATAACTACCTAATCATTTTATTATATTTATATATTACGTTACAAATTATAAATAAAATAAGACAATCTTAAACAATTTAAAACCCTTAAATATGTTAAGATGCATGTAGTTATTAAAAAAGTAGGGTATTTTTCTGTAATATATAATTTTCTAATTAAAAATCTACTCTATGCTTTCAACAAAAAATAATGACCATGGTCTCATAAAAGAAAATCATACCAATTAGGCATTGTTTTTTTTTGATAAATAAATAAATTAAATTCTTTGCTAAATAAATTAAATGAAAGCATAAAGCTTTTTCAGCCTGGGTCAGTTTTCACTCATTTTTTTTTATAGTAAGTCTATCAATATTAAACTTTGCTCATTAAATAATCCTGAAAACTAAAATTATAACGTTTTCAAAATGTCAGTAAATCATCTTCCATCAAAAATAATTCATAAATTTTATTATAGCTATATTTAAGATACGTCATAAGCAATTGTACCTATGCAACAACATTTATGACATTATCATATAGTCTGCCAAGCTCCTCGATATTTTTATTCAAACACAACAATCTTAAAAAATATCTGTTGTATGAATATTGTATTTGACGATTTTTTTTTTATTTCCGGTAAAGATATTTATGTTTATGGGTGAAATTACGGTACCTTCTCTAATATTTATGTCATCATTTTTGGCGGCAATGACGACAAACGGCTATGATACACTCGGAAAAATTAATACTGATAAATGTTTCGGTTCAATAAAATCCGACGCGATATTTTACAGTTACACTTTGGCTCGGGGTCGTGCTGAAAAAAAACTTGGTAACCCCTCAACATTATTCTTGTAGAGGTAGTAACATAAAAAACCCGGAGAGGATCTACGCGCTGCCTTCCGGAGCCACCTTCTGTAGCTCTTTATGTACAAACCCTTTACAGCCCGGGTAAATATTGTATCTGCTCTTCGCATTAATAATTCCTACTATTAAATATTGTTTTATTCGAGATGAAACAAGCTTACGGAGAAACCACGTAGGGCAAACTACAATTGACAAAAATCTTAATTTTAGAAATATGTATATTAACCTTAAGACAGATACAATTATATAAATGTGAGTATTAAAAATTACTTGTTATTAGTGAGGATATACATATTACTGTATCGTCAGGATACTCTGCAAAACGGTCAAATATTTACCTTAACATCAGCATCGCTTAGAGAATATTTAGTCTGTATAGAGTGTCATTCCTGTGTCCTTTACATTCTATTCCTTACACAAGCTCCGACACATATTTGCACAGCCAGCCGGGGTTAGCGACTGCCAGCTAAGGGACAATGGTGTCAAGTCGGCCTATACTACGTACGCCAACATTCTCCATTACACTTTCAGTGGCAGAGATAGAGACGCACAATGGCCATTGTATGGTATCGGATGGCATCACTTTCGGCAAGTGGCTAAGTGACCGATAGCAGCCAGGGCCATATTGGCACATTAGGCCGAAATAGTATCCAGGTAAGGAATGCAGGTGAAAGGTTACCACGCGCCGCCAAATGAAATTCCACGTCTGTCGCTTTCGTATACGTCAACTGGAAAAACTGGACGGAATAATAAATTCAGAGCATGTAAACTAACATATAATATTTACGCTGTATTCCAGGCGATTTTAAGAGGATTACATCGTAATATGATGACATTAAAAATATCATAAAAAAAAAGATTTCAATTTAAATATATAAAAATATTCTTATTTTTATCAACAAAAGCTTAAATTTAATGAATGTTTAATAATAAGCTCTCCATTTTTATAAATTTCAATTTAAATTCATATTTATATCGTAAACCCTTATGTGAAATGATGAACAACTCCCTAAAACTTTTGTCGTGATATACCACTCGTAATTTCGCGTCGAAAATAACTGAAACAGCAATAAATTTGCAATACCATATATTTACCAAAAACGTGCTTTTACCGTAATTGAAAATAAAAATCGTTATTGGGAATCTCTAAATATATATATAAAGTATACCAATGTCTAGTGCATAGAGTCTGAATAATATGTCTTATCTTTTATTAAGTGTTCCAAATCTTCGGATTTAGATCTACAGGCTTGTCGTCATTTATCTGTTATCATAAAATACGATTCCACCCATGTTCTATTCACATGTTATTTATTACTGCGTATTCTATGGTATTACGCTTTTAGCAATATAATACTACACTTATTTGAGAGTTCTGAAAAAATATAGATACAGACCTAAAGCCTAATATTTATTAAAAATATATAATTAAATAAAGATATATGTAATTAGATTTACTTAAAATGTTTTTTTTTTAATGAAAAGTTTTCATATACATATTAACAGATATTCAAATTAAATTTAAATATAAAATATTAGAAGACACTTTAATCGCTGATTTTCCGAGAATCTTTTTTGTTTCGCCCTCATTTTTATTTCTTTACAGTTTATGATTAGTCTGCTCTACCTTGTAAATCATTTCATAATAAAAACAACTTATTATGAATATAAAAGGAGACATACGAAAAAAATATTGATTTTCTGATGGTTTCTCGTACGAAATTCTTAAAATATTAATTTTTTCCATTGCGTGTGTTGGGCCAAAAGATTTTCTAGCAAACAACTTGAACCAAGTTTTTTCCATTTAATTTAAAAAATAACGTATTTTTTTGATCGGAAACTTAGTAGATGCATCTTATTCATTTTTACAATTAATATCTCTTCTAATACATTGGTAAAAATGGAAAAAAAACTCATTGATTAAACTAAAACTGGACAGAGTAAAAAGGATTAAATGAAATCAAATGATGAGTACAATTAAATCTGAATGTAAATGTTTATAATTGTTACCCAAAATCCTTACGATCATAGCAATGAAAACTAATTTTAGATAGGTGCATGATACCAATAATAATAATAATAGATACATACTTGCAGAAACACATTTAAATGAAAAATTGATTTCAATATAAGTTTAAAAAAATATGTTTGCAAAAAATCGCACTAAAGATTGAAAAAATATATTATATAAATGATCTCTCATATTTAATTCATCAGTTCTTCACTGTAATGATAATCGATTTAAGAAACAGGATTTGGTTTTGATTGATGATTTGATGTTGCTTTTAGTTAGATTTTGATATCATTTTTTTTATTCCTAATCTCACTGTCAATAGTGTACAATATCCTTTGATGAGTATATCAAAATTATTCTGTTTTATGTTATTTTTGTAAACAAAAGAATTCTATTTGTACTAATCATAATTTAAAAAGTTTTTCTCGCTTTAATTTTCTTTCAAATCAAACGAAGCGTGAAGATATTGTCTTAACAAAATCCCTAGAAAAAATAACATTAAACAGTAAAAAATACGGACGAAGTAATTTTACATTGGCTGAAGATATGCTGATTTTTTAAGGCTTAAAAAAGGCGAAACGCACAATTACTTTGATATAATCTCTATGGAAGAAACCGCGAAATTTTAAGCAATTTTTTATCATAATTTAATATTATTGAAAGTGGTATTAGAGCATTTGTAGCTGAGCAATCGATTATTTCTTTAATATTCTAAATTATTTTTATCGCAAAATAAACTATTGCATGTTGACATTTAAAAACCATTCGTAAATCGATTTAAGTGTGCTAATATTTTATACTTATGCAAACGCAAACTTTCCACTAACCACTATCGAAAATGGTGACCCATATGCCAATAATTTATTTTCGCAATAACGATTTTATTATTTTAATGCGATTCGCAATATCTAAAAATGGAACATTCAAGTTTATGTTGTAACTTGAAAGCTTTTTGATTGTGCATGATTATCAAAAAAGCTGTTAATATTGCTAAAAGTAAACCTTATAAAAAAATGTCAATATAGGAAATGGGATTTAATGACATATGATTATTTTATATGTATATCAAAAGTATTTTATAATATCGGAATTTGTATTTATTCAGTTAACATAGCCGTGTAGCCGGGGGGTATATTGGATATACAGTCAACCCTTCTATAGCGTTCACTTCTATAGCGTTTTTTTCTATAGCGTTTGCGGCGCTTTTTTGTATAGCGTTCATTTTCTAAAACGCAATATTTTCAAGGCCAAATTAGAACTTTCGTAAATATATTATGTGCATTTTAAATATGTACGTGCACTTTGCTGTTTACCCCTATACCTCGCTAGGCGTGTTCGCTTCTTTTTTTGGTGAATCACCGTCTAAAAACTTTTCAGGGATATTCATCACAATACAATAAGAAAATATTTTTCTACTTGTATAGTCGTGGAACAAATTATGATCAAGTAAATCGATGCATACGTATTTTTAGGCATTATGTTATATGTTAACCGGTATTAAAAAAATCTCGATGGAACGAGATATTAGATGACTCTGACAGTAATTAAATGCATAATTACGCGATTTAAAATGTTCACCATTTTTTTTCTTTCTTTAATATTGTTTGTTTTTAATATTTTTTTATTTTATAATAATATGTATCCTAAATAAAACATATTTCCGAAAATGTTTCATAATTTATATTTGCTTTTTTATTCATTATATGCTAAAGCATTTTTAAAAAAAATAACTAAAAAACTGTCCTTTGATCTTCCATGGCACATCTGTTGCGAATGAAAAAACTAGAAGAAATATGCTAGGTCAATACCTCCTCGCACCTATAGGCACGAGCTATTGTTATCCAACTAAACACGTTTAAGATTATTGAAAATATAAAATTGGGTAAAATGTTTGATTTGCTTCAAATCACAAAATACAATTAAAAGAACCTAACCTTAAATATTGTATGGGTGCCTAGCTTTCTATAGCGTGGTCCCTTTCTGAACGCTGTAGAAGGGTTGATATATATATATATACACCTAGGCCTCGTATAACACGGTTATATGGTTTCACAAAAACACCGTGTAAT
>JAGXCT010036327.1:0-37594 GCA_022495035.1 Philopotamus ludificatus | reverse complement strand
CAAAATTTCTTCGATGGAGATATTCTAGGGATATTATGAAACTAAACGGTCATCGGTGGTTTAAAAAGTATAAAAATGGAAATAAGAATCTCGCACGAAAAGGACGACGACAAAAATTAGATGATGGTATCGATTAACGATCTGCGCGTCTCTTTTGTCTCGGTATGAAGCTGATTTTGATACGAATTATAATTGAAGATGAGAAGTGGGTGCTATACAATATCCCTGTACGAAAAAAGCAATGGCTTTCTTCCGGAGAAGTACATGTTTTAAGAAGGTCCTTGTTTGTGTGTAGTGGGATTTTCGGGATTCAATGGGAATCGAACAACTGCCGCAAAAACTGTATAAAAAAATGATTACTTTTCGGTCCCCCTAATATATGCATAATTTATTATGCGTTAAACATATTGCATTTTTGATTATTAAAACCATAAACTATGCAACATAAGTAATGACGTTGAATAATTTAATGATTTTTTTGTAGGCGATAATAACTAGAACATATTCCGCTCGGAAAGTAATATACTTTAATTATTATATTTGAACGAGATATGAAATTATGATTTTATTTACTTTCCTAGCGTTTTTTAAATAATAATTAGTCACATTTCATATGGTACTCTATACTATATAGACCTATATATTTGAGAGTAAAATTGAAAGTATCAAAATATTACATACCAGGTCACTATTAATATATACATATAAAGTACTTAGTAATGCATTTTTGTATAAATAAAAAAATGCATTGCTTCCTATAATTAAAAGTGATTATATATGCAGACGACTAAACATACAGTATTGATTTTTGAAGATATATTGGGATAAATACTGTTCATATTACTATGACGATAAAAATATATCTAGTAATTTGAACAATAAATTATTGTTTTTTCTTTTTTATATATACATTGAAATGTTATAATGACGATTTATGTGCGAAATAATTACCTCTGCATAGTGTTCTTCGTTTTGCGTCAACAGATCTACGCACAGCTCCGCTAAATGGATGAGATCTTCGAGTTTTTTCGCCGGAGAAGCCATCGTGTCTCCTCTTAAATCCTCTGAAAAATATTCATTTAATAATCTCAGACGAAATAATAATTATTTAAATATTTATATAAAATAAAAAAAGACCTTCGATATTAGCTTTTTGCGATAGTTGCGTGTAGTTCAATAGGGCGGCTGTTTCCAAACTAGTCTTAATCATATTTCTTACTTCTTCAGGAGGCACGGGTGTGACAATATCTTTCATAAGAACTCTTTCCAATAAACTTAAAGTTGCCTGAAAATATAATTCATAAATAAGTTTCAATAAAATAGCATATTGCAGATAAATTAAGGAAGAACAAAAATAATTCGCGCATAATTTGGATCAGAAAAATGGTCTATTACGAAACGAAATATTTGAGAAACATCTCACCCTAGTTCATCCGGATGCTGACATATGTAAAGATATTAAAATTCTAATTTTATTTAATTATAATAAAACTCTTGGCATACCTTTTTTAATTTCTTTTCAAATTTTATCTCTAAACCTCTTAAATATCTAACCCAGGGTTTCCCACCGGGGTCTAGTTAAATTACCTGGGGGTCTATGAAAGTTTGAAAAGGGTCTATAGTGTTTCAGGGGTCGATAATACATTTTTATTTGGGTGAAAATATCGAGGATTTTTAGGGTTTTAAAAAAAAAGAGATCGGAGAAACTGGGGGGTCTATGATGAAAATTATACAGTCAAAAAGGGGTCTATGTAGGCAAAAGGGTGGGAACACTTAATCGATCCCAGTATAATTCTAACTACTCACAAAAGTATCACAATCCTCGACTTCCAAAATCCAATTTCAGTCAATCATCTCCAGGTAAAGTTAAATAAAAAGGAAAATCCAATTCAGACTACCATAATTATTTCTTGTCACAACTTTTAGATGCATTTAAAGTTAGTCCATAAACCCCCCAAAAAATGTGTTGTTTTACTTTTGGGTTATTAATATTTATTTATTTATTTTCGACGCGCAAATGTCACAGGCGCATTTGTCGTTGACCGCACCGAATTGTCGATTTACTCATTTATGATTTTAGATATTTAAATCTTGTAATGATTAAAAAATCTTTAATTGTGTTAGATCTACTATAATACTATATCGTAAAAAATTCATGTTCCATTTTATAGCTTTATTCAAAGTCCATCGGAAAATTGAATAAAATATATTTTTACATCTATATGAACCATTGCATTGTAAATGTTATTTGGACGGGGTTTTCCAGATGGACCCTTTGGGGGTCGACGGAAGTTTGAAAATAATCAATACTATTCCAGGGGTCTAATAAAGGCCAATAACAATTTTCATCTAAAACTTTAGTACATTTTCTATTTTTTTTTGTGATTCAACATTCTATGCAGATGGATGCAAAGACTCCGTTGGCTATCTCTGTTGTAGATTATATTAAAAAAATGTAAGGGGGTCTATGAAGAAAATTATTAAGTTAAAAGGGCTATTTAGAAAAACGTTTCGTTCTGGGGGATATGCACGATTTATTTTTGATCAACTAAATATATATATCAAAATTACCTTTAAAGCACCTTCTGGACGCCCGAACGGGAAAGCATACCTAAAGTTAGTGATTTGATACTGAAGCAGTTCCCTCAGTCGTTCTTTAACGTCAGCGAATTTATCCTTTTCTTGAACGGTGATGCTGCCAACTCCATCAGGTCTGCATTTCAATAATAATTAGTATCACTTTGTTGTTCTTTAATTAGTCTGAAATTGGATTTATACCTATTTCCGTGTACATGTGAGGCACAAAAGGCGAACGAGTAATGTATAAGCGTAGGATCAATCGTCTGGGTAGCAGCCTGAGCCGTGTCCAGAAGATCCGACAGATAGCATAGATGACGGTAACAGCCTCTCACTCCGTATCGGGCACAGTATTCGTCTAATACGAACACTTGACCAGGCGAAAACCAACCCTAAATAATAAAAAAAGTATGACTTAATTCTGTATAAGTTCCAAACCTTCAATAACACGGTTATTTATTAATATAGATACTAACAAGAGAACAGTATGGATCGTTGAGACGATATTTCAGCGTGAGCGATTGCAGAGTCGCAAATAAGGCAGCGTGGTCATATGTACAAGGATCGGCCTGGATGTAGTCCTCCATGCCATGTTTTCTCGCTTTGTCCGCATCTGAATCATAAATAGGTTTGATTTAACCACTTCTGTGGTCAACTTATTGGAAAAAAGTGGGTAATTGTTCTCAAAAGATCAAATTACGACACGCGTCACTCAACGCGCGCTATGCGTTCTCTAGACTGGTGGGGGAATAAATAGTATAAAAAGTTTCGTGTACGATGTGCCCGAATCCAGTTCGGGCAAATCACTGTGTGTCAGCAAAATAACTACCCGAGTTGTATTCGGGCAAATCACACAAGGGGTTAATCAATCAATCGACTAAAGATAAGGTATAATCGTACCACCCATGATTTTGTGATGCGTATCACTGGTCGTCGGAGGAGTGGGTTTGTGGCTCTGTCCAGTGGCTCTGTACATAGCCATCACCCATAGATGGCATTCATTCTCGTCTGTGACGCCCATGAGGACCGATTCGCCGTCCCTAACCGCGTTCATGAAATATTTTGCCCCCTCCAGTTCTGAAAAAAATGTAAAATGTTGTTAAATTGAACAACGATGGCGAGTTTGGAGATGCTGTTTCACCACTCTTACCCAATCCAACCATAAGTTGAGCTGAAAAATAAAATAAATACATGATTATAAAATCAATGAAAATATAATATAAGTGAAAAGAAATGACTATAAATAATTTATAGATTAATAAAGCCATGACTTTTTTTTAATAATGAGGCTGTTTAGTATTGGAGAATGTAAAAGACATCGAGAATATAGGTAGAATGACTGATCTTTGAAGAATATTTTTTTCTCAATTCGCAAAAGAATTAATTAAAAAAAAACACCAAGAAGAATTGAAGTGGAGGTGGGCAGAGAATGTCATTGGATTTGATGTATTCTCTGCTGAAGATCGATGAGTAACACGGACACGTCATCTTAAAGACATATAATATGCTAGATTAGTGATTCCTAAAGAGGTCCGTCCAGACCCCCAAGGGTCCATAACCGCTGTCAGGGCGTCCATGTCTAGCTTAGCTAAATAAATTATATTATATACGACTTTAAATCAGTTATTTCCAAAGTGGTCCGTACAGACCCCCAGGGGTCTAACGAAAAAATGGAGATCCGCTAAGTTTATTTGAGGTTCCACATGTTCAGAGTCCATTTAGGCTGTATTACGCACAAACATAGAACTTAATGTGCAGTTTAGAATTGGATATCAACAGTTCTGACTTTAGAAAAATATTCTTGTTGGTTATCCTGCATTATAGGCTATCGCAAGAAAGTTTCTGATAGCTTTTCCATCTTCATACTTCGTGGAAGGGGGGTATAGCGACATCAGCCAGGCGCCTAGCTACATTCACGAAAGGCATCGTGGCCCTTAGCATTCGGGGGCCTCATTTTTTAAAAAATGAACGTTATATTTTTTATTTTTCTGAAGTAACTAAATATTTGCACTGTTGGAATAAGCTAATAAAAAAGTAGAAAGGGTAGAACCAATACAAGTTAAGAAGTTTAATTTTTATTAAATAAATTTAGTTTAAAAATAAATCTAGCTTTATTATTTTTTAACTTAAAAAGTTAAAAAAAGAGAGGTGGCAGAGGGGGGTCCATGGAAAAAAATAGGATGCCAAGGGGTCCACGGGGAAAATAGTTTGGGAACCTAAACACAAAATTTCCTCGATATTGGAAACAACATTCCGGAAAACCAAGAACATCAAAGAGCTTCATTGACTACGATGGATGGATGACATAACAGAAAGATTCAAAAGCGACATTCACCCATATAGAGATTCGATAAAGATTCTAAAGATGCAAGGGGGAAGAGTCTTTCACAATAATATTTCCCCCAGTTTCAAACCACGATACTGGTTAATTTTAATATTATTTCAGTTGTATTGAAATTTACTTAATTGGGGTGGAGACCAAGAAATCCTAAAAGGAACCTCAAGGGACCGAAACTCAAGATTTCACAGAATGAAAAAAAATAAGAGGGAAGTCCAGCAGTTGACGCATAAAAACAGTAAAATATGTTATAAAATTGAAGATCATGTGATGATTTGCAAATGCTACTGCAAACCCAAACTTTCCAAACTGCTTCAATTTTCTTTGGATGTTCTAAAGTCAAGTTTTTTCCTTAAAACCCCTCAAACATGCACAGTAAACTATCTCATAACACTATACTGCGGTTTTTTATAACAAGTTCGACAATCTCTTCTATAGCGCTCAATTAAATATTTATTATGCGTTTTTTTCCTCAAATTGTCAATTCTTTTCGCTTTTTTTTATTTTTGCATCAATAATAAACAAGAATATTAACCGCTTGACAGTTCTATATAATCGACGGTGAATCCATCGAGCTGCATCATTTCAGCAGGTTCACTCTTCTTATCCTTATAAGAGCAGAGGGCGAATGTATACTGAGACACTTGAACAAGGACCATGTATCGTTTTTTCCATTTTTTCCACACAGATTTTCCGGTAACGAATAAATATCTGAAAAAATAAATAAAACATGTATAGAAAGTGATGTCATCATGAAAATAATTAAGACATACCCAGCATGTTTCATATTGAGCGGTTTATCTATTCGGCATGCAATTTTGATCCTTAAATCCTGATCGGGAAGATTTTTCGCCACTGACATGCGATGCCATTCCGGAGCCTTTAATTTAAAAAATGAAATTATTTGCAAAATAATTATAAATCGCATTAATTTCTTTACCTTGGATGTTTGTGGTGTAGGTCTGAGGATCACTTTTCCTAGTTCTTTGTCCTCCAATGCTAACATTCCAGGATTTTCAGTGTATAATTTTACTTTAACGCCTGGCAAAGGCTGTGTCGTGCTGAAATCTCCTTGCGTATCCCACCTGTGCATTTTATTGATTATTTTTTGAATAATTATTAATCATTATTAATAAATATAAATAATGCGTACATTGGTTTGGATGCTTCGGCTTGATCAGTTTGCAATTTATCGCCGCCTTCTACTTCCATAGTGCAATAAACTATACGGTTTGGAGCCAAAGACTTTAAACCTTTCACTTCCATAACAACAACCTAATGTAACACACACACAATTTTAGTAACATTACATGAATAATTCAACCGTTCACAGCATTCGATTTATTATTAGAGTGGTATAAGTATAAAAAACTATTTAATAAGCAACTTATTCCATTTTGAAAATTCAAAAAAATCCGACAATTGTAAATAGCGACAATTGCGCCCGAGACGAATTTTAAGCAGCGTCATACCCGCGTCGAAAAATAAATACATTAGTTTTTTATCGATCGAAACTATCGTTTCTTATTATTTTCAAATCTTATAAAGAATTTGTTTTTTCCTTTAAAATCTGCAACCATTGAACTTGTGAATAATCCGTGGGTGATAAATATTCGATAATCACCTTACGTAGAAAAAATATATAGAAAAATTAACGAAAATATAACTGTACTTCTCCTGTTAATAAGTAGAAACGATAAATTATCCTTTAAAAGTAAAAAAAAAACACTTTCATTTTAGTTATCCTCCCATATATCCTTTATCCCTCTCCAATCTAGGGTTTCCTGATCACATTATATTTTTAAAGTAATATATAAGTTAAACCTCCTACTAAGAAAATATCCTACTCTTAAATAATTATATTAAATCTCTTGCCGTACCCTTTTTTAAACCCTCTCAAAATTAAAAACATATAAACTTTTATATATCTAACCTATCTCAATATCATCCTGACTACGTCAAAATATATAATAATCCTGAATTCCCAAAATCCAATCTTAGTAAATTATCCCCAGGTAATTTAGAAGGAAAAAAATGCTCTTCTACCCCTTTAATCTCTCCACTTTCTTTAACCCTAGCTAGATCTACATTAAAATAAGGATTTTGACTTGTGATGACATGTGAAGTTATGGCAATCGACGGAGAATTTTCCGACGAAAAAGAGCTAAACTTGATGGATCTAATTCCAAGAAAGGAACAAGGCAGGGATTCCCAAACTTTGTTACGCAGAACACCAGTGTTCCTGTAAACTTTAGAGTAGATGAAGATGTTCCAAAGTATTTTGGAACACCTCCATAACTTGAAAACAATTCTGAAGATTTTCCAAAAAATAGTAAGGACGTTTCTTGGATTTGGTTTATTTTCCATGAGAACTAATCAAGTGATATGAAAATTTAATTGATTTATTAGTGACTCTGATTTAATTAGTGACTCTGATTTAATTAGTGGTTCTAATTTAATTAGTATTATTATGACGAATCTTGACATCTTTACTAAAAAAATGTAAATAAAGACCCTATAACCTTCCACTCCCTTTCCAAGTGACTCCACCAGCTTGATCCACGGGCTAGTATTATAAAATATAAGCAATCGTATGTTAAGGCCTCGAATTCCCTCAGACGATATCTCTAAATGAGGGAATTTGGATTCTACCCAAGTTTATACTGTCACGCATGGATACAAGGGCTGTTTGGGGTAGGTAACCCTTGAGAAAAGAAGGTCGATTTACTTGGAAAAGCAGTTCTTCAAGCTGTTGGTTGACGCAGTACATAAACCCCTTGTACTGTGCGAGTTGCCCCTATGGGTGCCACCTCACTATTTGGTTTATATATTTAATTTTATGTTTTTATGCGTGATTGGCGACTTGGGTTAATCTGTAGTGCCAATCACGCATTGTTTTTCATATTCATATGTAATAAATAAATAAAATAAACAAAAATTTGACCCACTTCTCAAAAAGGTTTGCCATCACTTGTGTTTTTCATATACCGCATAGAAAAAAATCGTACAAAAAAAATTGCACTAAAATTAATTAGCAATATTCAGTTTGTCGTGAGCGCAATCGTCGGGGCGCAATTGTCGGCGTCGATTTGTCGTGTTTTTTTCACTTATTCCATGTTTATAATATAATCGGTATGTGCAATACGCCAAGAACGTGTCGGTTGATTTCAATATGAACATTATTAGAGATGATTAATAATAAACAATAACAATTGATCGCTATGAATGAGATTTAAATAAATGCAAAACCTCGAGTTGGAACGTGAGGACAACATCCATCTTTGTGAGCTGGGTGTCCCCGTCTCCGGAGTCACCCTCGAGCTTCGCCAGCGAGCCTTGTGACCTAAAACAAAGTTGCTTACTCAACTTTGGACTTGGATCGCCACCCCCGTGAGACCTTGCATGTGCACCACGTCGCCAAAATAAAGTACGCACCACCACAAGACATAGACAAGGTGAAACAAGGTGTAACACAATAACAATAAGGAACATTTAATAATCAGGCCATTGGATGCGGACCACACAAACATAAAAAAGTAAGGAACAACGTATAACATTGTCAGGACCGTGTAACATCGAGGCGAAACAAAAACATGATGCGGCAAACACATTGATTTGTGATCAGCCCAAGAAATCAAAAAAGTTGTGTCAAAAATAGAGTATTTCGGTGATGATAGATAGCGAAGGATGTGATGGAATATAGTAGTCGGTCGTCATTCACAGGTAGTTATTGTCGGCAAATCAGTTTCAGAAGTGACATTGAAAGGTGAAACACCATCGAGTGTCCCATTGCAGACGTTATTAATTATTTTGTTTGATGAAGCACAGATTTGACATGGACAACAAAGCGCCACCATAATCCAAAAATGAGTAAGCGTAAAGAAATAAATTTGATATTGCGTGTGTGTGTTAATCAATAATTTATATAATATTTTTTTTGTTGTAAAGTAAGCAGTGAGATTTTAATAAAAGATGTTCAAGTTCTAAACAAAAAAAAAACCAATTGAAAAATCAACATCTTCCATGATAACATTAATATTTTGCTTATTTGTATTATTTGAAGTAGTAAAAAAAATCTATAAAAATATTAAATCAAAGCTTATTAGCATTAAAAATCTTTAACGATCTATGTATAAAAAAATATAATCTAATTATTGTTTTAATATAAAACGTATGAAAATCTATTGCGTATTTTAAAGCGTTATATTTAAATTAAGCAAAATTATTCTAACTGCTTCTTTCTATAATACAGTAAACCCTCCTATAACGCTCCCTGCTATACCACGATTTCCTATAACGAGTTTAAACGAACGTAAATTTATTTTGCACCACTTTGCTCCATGTTAAGTTTCAATGATGCAGAAGTCTCGCTGTACACAGTCCAACCACTTCAGCCTTGGTCTTCTTTTCCTTTAGGGACAGGAAGCCTTGTTGACCATAAGCCTTTTTGGCGACTAACTGTACAGCATCATTGACAGGTGACCGCTCAAGGACTTCGGACACGTCATTCCGCAAGGTCTAATTCGTCTTCAGTTGATTGGATTATTTCTTTAACATCCCATCAAATACAAAAGAGTACCCTTTTCAGTCAATGGTGGTCTAAGGTTCTATGAAAAATATTGTTTTTTCTCCTAGGAAGTCCGTTGGAGAAAACTATTTTTAAGCCTTTTAAAATGATTCTTCATTGTTGACCACGAATTACTTAGTCTTTAAATTAAACTCCATCATCAATTTTAAGAGTTCTTTCTGATTTTTGTTTGTCTTTTCATCCACTTTCATCAGCTTTAAACATTTGAACTCATTGTCAAAGCCCAACATTTTGACCCGTATGATAGGACGAGCCTGATGAGGGTCATGTAGAGCTTGACTTTAATCTTCTTTGAGTGAAATCTTGACCGTAGATGCTGCTGAAGTCTTAACTAGTACTGGTTTACCATTGTGGTCTATCTTCCGGCAAGTTTCAATAAGCGTCTCGCTATACACAGTCCAACCAATTCAGCCTTAGTTTTCCTTTCCTACAGGAGCAGGGAGGCTTGTTAACCATAAGCTTAATCGGTATATCCTCGTATAGTCGGTATAGCTCCTCGTTGCTTCATTGTCAAATACGGCTCCAAATATCCGTTTTAGAATCATCCTCTCCATGATATCCAGTTGTCCCTCATATTTTTTAAGCCCAAAATTCAAACCCGTATGTTAGGGTATATTTTTTAGGCCCAAAATTCAGATCCGTACTTCCAAATTGGTTTTATTATATTTGTGTTAGGAAGGCTTCTTAACCATAAGTCTATTCCGTAGCTGACTGTCCCGCATCCTTGACACGTGTCCAGCCCATCAGATTCTGTCAAGACTACTTTGACTTCTCGACCGTATATGCTGTTAAAGTCCAGAGTAGCACCGTCTTGCCAACATGGTTCTTCTTCGAACTTCCAAATTAATTTCTTTATTTTATGTAATCCAAGATATGTGAATCCCTGGACGGCCTCGAAGCTGTACTATTCGACCCTCAGTGGTTCAAGGATTCGTCCTCGGCATATGGGCATGTATTTTGTCTTGGTCCCGTTGATCCTCAGTCCCATGCCAATTCCCGCTCTCGTTGTTCGCTGGCATGCATCCTTGAGAACCGCCTGAGATCTGACCCCAATTTCTAAGTCGTCCGCATAAATCAAGAAGCTGCACCGATGTATTAAGAATAGTGGAAATATTAACCAGGCCAGGGACTGTTCTTCAACTACACTTTTCGGACCGTTGGGATAACTTTGCACCTAGTTGTTGGGTTGTTTTCTTCTTCTTCACTCTCATCAATCAGAGGGCATATTTGAAGAGTGTCATCTCTTCGGAAGTTTGTTGCTAAATCCGTATCTGCTTCTTTATTGGAATTGAGTAATTTACTGAAATGTCCTAACCATCTTGCCATTGCATCTTGGTTTAAATTCTTTTTTAGAGTCATTTGTTTTTTTGTTTTATAAGTCATTTTAAGGTTCAGATGTTCTGTTTCTTTTATAACACTGACCCTTCTTTTTTAGGTAGGTTGTTTTTTTTGTATTCTTCTACAGATCATTAAGCTTTTTTTGTTTTGTTCTAATTGTTTTGTTTCTTCGTTGACAGAGCGGACCTTTCACTTGTTTCTGATGCTTACTTTTTACACGTCTTTGACTTCTTTTTTGGTGCTCTTTTTTTTAGTTCCTATTAAGTAATGATCTGAGTCCACATTGGCTCCTCGCAAGACCCCTGATGTCAATCAAGTTGCTCTTGGGCTTGGTATCCATGAGTAGATGGTCAATTTAGTTTGTAGTCTTTCCATCTGGGAATCTTCATGTACATTTATGTGGAAACATTGTGGTCCAAAGTGCCCGTTATCATTTGTGGAATCATATAGGATGTGTTTATCTATTTTTGGACTGTAGATATTTTCCTTGCCTATTTTAGCATTAAAGTCCCCCATGGGAATTTTTATATTCTGGTCAATGTAACTAAAAATTGAACAAGTTCCATAAAATTAAAACGCCCTCATTCCAAATTTTGTATGAGTGCGTGCCTTTTGTTTCTATAACGCGGATTTCCTACAACGTGGTCCTGATTTCTTCGTTATAGGAGCGCTGACTGTACAGTAAATCAATGATTTCAAATGTCGTTTTTTTTTTAATTAAAAAAAAGAATAAAATATATACACAATGCTTAGAATATTTGTTACATAAAAAAAACGGCATTTGGAATCGTAATGCGTAATTTAATTAGCGTAAAATGTGACTTACTTAAAATTTGCACAAACTGCTGTTTGTCTAAAATGGAAAGAAAAAAACATACACAAAATAATTTACAAGCGTGATTAGTACAAATGGATCAATTTTTAATTTACACAAGCTTTATGTATATTTTTGATTTAATTATTAATATTTTAAAAATGTACGACTGTGAATGCATAAAAATTAATCCAATTATAATTTAAATAATGTGAAAGCAAAACTTAGTGCAACACTACGATATAAATTTGTTTATGAAACTTTGTGGCGGTGCCGTCATTTTTTTTTTTTTAATTTAACTTTTAATTAAATATATAAACAATTTTATATAGTCTTATTTAATGATTGATTAAACCACCCTTGCACTGTACAATTTGCATATTTCTATAATTCATAATCTAAATATATGTTCATAATATTGATAAAGAAAAGCTTCGTCAATGAAAAAAGCTGAGCCGATTTATCGTCGTATTCAAATATTTTACAAAGCTTTAAAATTTATTGGTAAAAATATCTGAGTAAATTGATGTCAAGCTATAATACAAAATGGCAAAAAACTATGATCGTCGCTTTTGAAAAATTAATATAAAATCCAAAGTTGCGTAAGATGTAAAAATCTATAAAGTAAAATCTAGTTATGAAAAAATGCATGATTTAATTGTTTCTCATTAAATTATTGTATTAAATAAAATGCCTATTATACTCTCTATATTTTAGTGATTATCGTATTGTTATTACTACTATTAGGTTGAGTCATAAATAACTTCCGATTCAAGTAGACAGTTTCTATTGTTTGGATCTACTCGCAGTGAGTCACCCGACAAGGGGATTTTTGTTCACCCGACAAGGGGATTTTTGGGCCGACAAGAGGATTTTTGTTCACCCGACAAGGGGATTTTTGGCCCGACAAGGGGATTTTTGTTCACCCGACAAGGGGATTTTTGTTCACCCGACAAGGGGATTTTTGTGTTAATAAGTGGCTTGTCGGTCATTCGGTGTGCTGGACGTTACAGTGATGTTATTCCAAACCCTTAAAATGGAGAATCAAAAATTTCGTTCCGGAGATGAGTCTTTGAAAGAGGAACTAAGGGCGGTTCGCCCTTGGGACATCGATGACGAAATTTTAAATGCGATATTGTAACAAAATCCACGTCTAACGACAGGGCAGTTGGCAGAGAAATTCAATCGTCACAATCTACAGTTTATCGCCCCTTGGAAAATTTTGGGAAATTCAGAAAATTAGGCACATGGGTACCACATAATCTCAGTGACCGAAATAAGGCAGATCGAATGTCTATTGCCACAAATCTCCTCTCGCGGCATAAAATCGAGCCTTTTTTGGACAGGACAATATCAGGCGATGAAAAATGGGTCACCTATGAAAATATTGTCCGCAAAAGACAATGGTTGGATAAGGATCAACCCGGACCCTAAGCCAATATTCATGGCAAAAAAACTTTATTGTGTGTATGGTGGGATCGTCGAGGAATAATCCACCACGAGCTGAAGAAGAGCAAAGAAACGATTACTGACGATACATACGTTCAGCAGCTGTAAAGAGTTCATGAACAACTACTGAAAAAGCGCCCTACACTCGACAATCGGAAAGCTGACTCAAGAAAAAAATTCTGAAACTCAACTGGTCTGTTTTGCTACATCAACCCTACTCCCCAGATCTTTTTCCTACTGACTACCACCTTTTCTGTTCTTCACAGATTTTTTTGAATGGAAAAAATTTCAATAATATTGAGTAAGTTAATCAAATCAGACCATCGATACTTTCTTTTAGTCTAAACCCACCAAATTTTATGAGGAGGCGATCGATAAGTTGCCAATAATATAGGATTAGGTTATATTTAACAGTGGTAAATACATAATAGATCAATATAATTTTGTAATTTTTTTAAAGCAAAATAAAAGTATAGTGGAACCCCCAATTACACTACCCCGAATTACGCGCTGAGTTGAAATATTCGCCGCAAATCGCCCAATTGCGCGGTCGCATTCACATACAGTCAAACTTTGGCTAGCGTCTGGCTTCACTCCCCCAATTACGACTATAAATTACACGGTCTCGATTTTAGTGTTAGTGGGGGGTTTAACTGTATGATGAAAAATCTAAAGTTATTTATAACTCAACCTTATAAATTATTTTCACTAATTTAATAAATAATTTATAATTAACTCCATACCATAACTGTATTTTTTATATGAAAGGACAATTTGATTAGTGAATTATGTTCGATTAAAACAGAATTTTTCAGAATCATCCTAATAAAAATTATAAATATATAATAATTATACAATTGAATAAAATTATTGATCCGTGGACGATAATTTTATTTTATTGCTGTTGTTTGTGATTTAAAAATATTAGTTCGTATCACGTATGAAATTTTGCAATTTTTCTCATAACGCCAAATTATAAAAATCTATTCGTGATGTAATAAAATCTAACAATGCACATAAAAATTTCGTTTCTCAACAAACAACAAAAATATGTTTGATTTGTCGATTTGAAACAAAACTTTTTCATCTTTTTGTAAGAAAAATATATATATTTTTTGATCTAAAAATCACCACAAGACAACTATCATTTCAAGATTAAGAATAAACACTACAAAAAACCAGACCAAACGTAAATCAGTTTTTGGCATACCTATGATTGTATCTTTTTAATTTCTGTAGACCGTATTTGGAGTCCATGTTTCCTTTGGAAACGGGCAATGATTCCAAATTGGCCATTAGGAGATTAATCGACGATTTAAGCTCCTCAATGTATAACGATTCCATCTCTTTCAGAACGAATTTCGGCATCAATTTTCGATTCTGAAAAAATAAAAAAATATGTATTAGATTACGAAAACGAATTAAATATGTTATTTTTATAAACATCCATTGAGGACTAGAATTTGAGGAAACATAATCGCAACAATATTGCCAAATAACGACGTTAAATGAATATAGTCAAACCTCCTATAGCGTTTTTTTCTATAGCGTGGTCCCTATCTGAACGCTATAGAAGGGTTGACTGTATTATACTTAGGGACCTGAAAGAAATCGCTTATTTTATAACCTAATGTTGAAGTGCAGTTGAAATGAAAGCTGTCTCTAAGTTTTTTTTGCTTAGAACCGTTTAGCATTATTTATGCCAGAGGGCCCCTGTATATCAAGGCCCTCCGTACTTTGTATCGTTTTGCCTAAAAGTAACTTAATTTAGTGAATACTGTTAAATTATGAATTCATTTTATTTCGCTATCTTTAAATATTCTTTTGTTCGCATTTTAAGAGCTGAGGACCCCTGAATTTATGAGGTGCGTCATTGGGAAAATCTGCTACTTGGTTGTCAAGACAAAATATTCGATCTCTTTTACTCGTAATTGTAACTGGAGATGAGATATGGATCGTTTACGATAACATAAGTCGAAAAAGGCAATGGTTTTCTTCGAATTAAATACCCCTTCCGATCCCAAAGCTGGGTTTAACACTCCGAAAGGTACTTTTGTAGATTCGTGTGGTTTGGGAATAATTCTTTACGAATAATTAAAAAAAACAGATGAAACAATTAGTGCAGATATTTACAGTCCACAATCAAGAAGAATAAACGAGAAATTAAAAATCCAATATAACAGAAAGGGAATAATTCTTCAACACAATAATGGAAGGCCTTCATAAAGCAAGAATGACCCAAGAAAAAAATCAGAAGTTAAACTGGGAGGTTCTTCCACACCGTTCATATTTCCCAGACCTTGCTCCTTCCAATTACTTCCTCATCAGATCCATGGAGCACACTTAAAAAGAAAAACGTTTTTTTAAAAAAGGAATTGAAGAACATAGATTTACAAGATCATTACAAGATTATTTACAAGATCATTTACAAGATTACAATTCAGTTAAATCTGAAAGATCCTCAAATTCCATCATTGAATCAGATCAAAGATTTAACCATCGAAGAATTATCTAAGAGACTTTCATGCTCTGGTGTTTCTTCTTCTTGATGTGCTTTGTCTGTTTTCAGACGTAGGCAATCTATATGTCCTTGAATTTTCTCCATATAATAGTCTGAACAATTCTGAAGCTCCAAATCCGGTTCAGTTGCGAATATTGTGGAGCCACGAAAGCTTCTTTCTTTTCAAACTGTTAACTTCTACTTTCTTTTTGTCATGGTCTGCAGAGGGCGGTACTTTGATCCACGAATTATATGAATTTTAAGTGTTTTTACGGTATCAAGAAGCTGTTGCTCTGATCATCTGATCAGTAGTACCTCATTTCAAAGCATACTTTTCCCTCCAAGATGATTTTAAGAAGGTGATGTTCGAAGACGGATCTTCAAGGAGAGTCAATGTCTGAATTAAGATGGCGAGGGATGCTTTCTACAGTGACAACCATTACTCCTTCGGATTAGTGTTCTTTTTCTTCAGATCAATGGAAGATAGCTTCAGGAATAGATAATGCACGTCATGGATGAGATAAAATTAAAATTAAAAAACTAAATTGTTCATACTTTCTCCATTTCTGTGACCCTCTGCATTCTTCCATCCAGCTCTCTTCGGATAGCTGCTGCTTGTTCGTCTGCAGAGTCCAACTGCAATCATAAAACACAAACTTAATATATGTTCATATTTATTGAAAGAATTAAGAATAATACTGACCAGTAAGGCATTGAAGAGTAGTTGATGTTCGAATTTTTTGATTCCTAAGATTTGCTGGAACATGTCATAAAGCTGCTCTTTGGACAGAATGCATTCGGCGTTGAGGCTTTGCTGTTGAAGTCTTGATGGTCTTTTCGAGTCATCGTCGCCGGGTATTCCAGACGCTTTCAATTTTCAAAGATTATCAGAAAATTCAAAACAAAGTCTACTTGAAAACAGTAAATTTATGTGAATATGTAATGGATGCTAAAAAAAATAGTAGAGAATTGTGCAAAAAAGTGTATAATCACAATATATAATAAGTATCGACATAGTAAATGTATAGAGTGTAATGTGTAATAAAGGGAATAAAAAGTTACCTTTTAAAATGTAATCTATTATTCTAGAGAAAGATTAGTAATATATTATTATCATGTGTATTTATTTAATAATATGAATTTATACCTAAGCCTCAGGCTAAATATTGTGATGAGGAGTAGGCATAAACATGAAAGATGAAAGCAACACACCGAAAGCGAACCATTTGCAATATTTTACAGGATGAAAGTATAAATATTAGAAATAATATCGTGCAAAAATATTATATTTAAATAAATAAAATAAATAATCAGAAATCGCATAGCATAGACGACCACGTTCACATCATGCTTATTTTAAATTAATTATAATCTTTAAATAATAATCGTGCATATTTATTTATTTCATTAATAAAAAAATAAATACTAAGTAATATCTATTAATATTAATATAATTCTAGATGAAAATATTTTTATTACAAAGCTTGAATGAAAACTTTATTTTTAATAAGCTTCATTGAAATAATAAAAAATCCGTATTTTTCGGCATATTATTATTATACCTCGGTTTACACGGCATTGGATGTTTTTATTTATTGTGTTTGCTAAATCATTAAATGTTTTTGTCATGAAGAAAAAATAAAAAAAATCGTTTTGAGATCTGAACTTTGAGGCCCCTAAATTAATGAGGCCCCATATGCGCCTAAGTATAAATCTGACGCTGATCCTTGTGCATGCCAGACGGGCTAGGAGAGATTGGTTCTAAAACGCTTCCAGCAGCATAAACCAAACGAACTTCTCTAACTAACTCCATGGATTTAGAAGCGGAGTTCTATGGTAAATGCAATTGGGGAAGTAGACCGTCTATACTCATCACCTTAGTATGTGTAAAAAATTCCTTCAACAAGCGCAAAGTGAAGCGAGATTATGGAGATGCAAGAAGATGGGAAATACCATAATATCTCCTTCGCATCATATTAATAGAAAACATCTTCGCGGATAGGGTTTTGGTTTATAAAAATATCTGATCGTCTAAAATAAAGAAGTAGCAAAACTTGTAGTTTTTGCAGAAGATGTGAGGCTTCTAGTATTCAGTAAAAGCGTACTGACTATCGAAAAGAAGACGGACGAAGTACTTCGGAAGATATCCTGCTGGCCGAGTGATATCGAGCTAACCCTCGTCTGCCATAAGTCTTGTTTACGAGGAAAAGAATACCAGTCAGACAGTCTCCGGACGTATCGAAGGTTTCCAGATTCCCTTCGATTCATCGTTGCTTTACTTGAGAGTTCTGATTGATGTATTGATGTACCTGCGGCAAGAATACTGCCACAGCTCTTATGAGACTCATACCGAATCAGAAAAGTAGACTGCTCTACTCAAACATCGTTAAAAACAAGAGATCGAGAAAGAATGAGTGTGATCACAGCGTATTTGACGGTGCTGAAGAGTGAAAGAAACTCTTAGGCTACGCCAGACGCGAACCTGACTCGAGGAGGAATGAGCGTCGGAAAAGAGTGCGCCTCTCTTTAATGGAAAGGTGGTAGGATTCCTGGGATAAAGACTCAAAGTCTAATCTCAGCGATCAAACCCTGACTCAAAAACTGCCGACAAATAGGGTTTCACCTTGCACTGCTAATGATGAGGCACGGGTGCTTTGGAGAGTACTTCTACTGAATCAGAAAGAAGAGCGTCTCGGAGTGTCCGCATTCCTGATACCCTTAGGATACCGTATAGCACAGACTATTTCACTGCCCGCGTTTTAGCAAAGCATGAAGAAGCCCAAGGGAGAAATAATAACTTCGGAAATGATAGAAAAACTTTTTGTATGAAAAGACCAGAAGCAAGAGGCCCACGAGAGCCGCCAAAAACGAGGGTAGTTGACGCGTGGTAGTTACTTCTGAAAGTGAAGGATAGGTTTTAGCCGCTGGCTAAACCTTTCCTTAAGGTATCTAGCACTACCCTTTAAAAAGGTATGGACACGAAGATTTCCCTGTCTCCAAAAGGAAAAAAGGGAACAGATGCATAATTGACCGAACCGCAAACGCTGACACATCCGACTCCGACAAAAGTTATGAATTTTTCGTTACTCTCATTTTATGTTAATAATTAAATGAGAATTTTCATAAAACCTTTTTTTCTAACTAGATTTTGAGGCCCCAGAATTTTTTCCCGCTTGAGGCTCCAAGCGGTAAAAATTTCGGGGGCCTCAAACTTCTCACTTGACTTGATCCACCGCTGACCATGTTATAAAATTTCGAATAAAATAAAAACAAAAACACCGTAATATATAAATAATATTATTTGTTGTGTCTATCATCCTCTCTCGATTTTCTTATCTTTTTTCAGTTAACAATGTCCAATATGTCACAATTTTCACGCTTTTCACGGTGAATTGCGAAACCAATCGACCGTGCAAACCGAAGGACGATCTTATATACGTTTTGACAGAATCTTGCGAGCAGAATATCTCTGAGTCATGCTCGTGCGTAATGTTGCCGTACAATTAGCCACTTAGGACGTTATGGAACTGCTCGTGTGACCACGTACGCCTACTGCGCTACACGGATCCGAACAGTCTCAACATTGTCAGAAGGGCGTAAGCGCTAGTGAATGAAAGAGCATGGATAGAAATGTCTCACCTGTGATCCCTGTGTATGTATTGAGCGGATGCGACAGACAGACAGACAGATTTACATTTAAAACACCGAACATTCAAGACACATTTACAAGCATAACAGAGACAGAGCAAAGAGATAGACAGAAAGTTGGGAGAGTCAAACGTGTATGGAGGGGCTGGGGCGCCAATCCGTACTTTAGAACATAAGTTATATCCAAAGCCCCGATCTAACGTTTACATATTGAAATGAAAAAAATATTTCAGCACTGATTGTTTTTTTTTTTTTTTCTTTTTTTTCCAAAGTACGGATTTCGTATGATGATGAAAACTCATCAGCGACATCAAATATCGGGCAAATAAATAATGATATGACATGTTCTTATAATATCATTGCAATATCATGCTCCTGAATATATTATTATGAAACCATATACTTTGAATTATTAAATATGAATATTATTCCAATGAACGGGTAACTTCAGGAGTATAATACATTATCGTGAAAATTAGTCATATGTTAGAATGATGTTAATTATTTTCGGGTATAAACAATATTTTAATTAGATTGTATCTGTCATGTACGTCATATTTAAATAAATACTGATATTCTTTTTCGTTATACCTGTTCCTTTCAAAATACAATCGAATTTGGCGAGCCACGACGTTAACACGGTCTCTTTGCTTAAACCATCGATTTCAGGCAGCGATCTGAAAATAGAGAACCATAAAATAAAACCATTTAAATAATGTGGGGACCGAAAAGTAATCAAAATATTTTTTTTGTTTGCGAAAAACATATATTTTTTTAAAAAATCTTGAATACTAATCCATCAAATAATTTCTATCATTTTCTAACACGTTTTGCCAGCGTAAAGGCAGTTTTTCGATTCATTTTTAAAAAAAGTCCATCGCTTTTCGTTGAAAAACTTTTCCTAGTGTGTTTTCCTTTCTGATGGATCCTTTTTTTGTAATTGACCAAAACAGATCGTTTTTTAAGAGCTCTTATTTCATTTGCTTGAGTTGTTTATAATACAATGTCGATGTAACAGTCTGACATACAAACAAGGACCTTCTTTATTGTTAGTGATGGTCAAGAGGTCAGAACGGGTACTTCTCCGGAAGAAAGCCATAGTTTTCTTCCTACAAGTTTATTGTATAGCACCCGCTTCTCACCTTCAGTTACAATTCGCCGCAAAAACGGATCGGACTCATACCGAGATAAAAGAGACGCAAAGATTCGAGTGTTATCGCGTGACGGTATTGGACGTGCTATGGGGAGCCAGGCTGCTATCCAGGCCAATTCGGTGACGTGTGTGCTACAGGAGGTGCCCGTAGCACCCGAACAGACCGTAAATTAAATACGAATTGGCCTTGGACTCGTCTGATTATTATTGTTACAATCCGCATGTTGATAGCTAGGCTCCTGGGCTCATGGCTGGTGACTTGGCCCGTAATCGAAGAGCCTAGATAGCCACGTAGACGACCGTCACAGTCCTGGCATCAGGGATGGGACAAACGTGTCTCTGCTGGAGATTGCGTAGTGTCCTCCAGGTGGCAAAGATCCACCTCAGGGTTAGAAGGCCACTTATGTATGTATGCTGTAATGGTCCGATCAAGATTAAGCCATTCAGTGTATAGTTCCAGAAAAATCCCACCACACAAACAAGGACCTTCTTTATTGTCAGCGATGGTCGAGGGGTCGGAACAAGTACTTCTCCGGAAGAAAGCCATTGTTTTTCAATACAGGAGTACTGTGTAGCACCCGCTTCTCATCTTCAGCTAGTATTCGCTGCAAAAATGGATCGGCTTTATACTGATACAAAAGAGACGCACAAATGGTACGATGTTGATTGAGCGCCGTCTCCGTCAATTCATGAAGAACTCAAATTCCTTGCTTGTACAATTTTCCTATCTGGCGAAGATGATCCTGAACTGTAGACCATGGATAGGCAATCTTTAATGATAATTCCTCAAATCTTTGACGAGGATCTGAATCCACCATCGCCTTCAGGATATCATCATCTAATTTTTGGGGTCGTCCTTTTCGTGCGACATCTTTGAGATTCCTATTTCTATTTTTAAACCACTATGACACTTTTTTACCACTATGAAATTTTGATTACTTATCAGTCTTTTAATATGATATATTTGTTTCAATGAATAATAAATACCTTATTCTCTTCTCGATGTTGATTTTGAAGACTTCTCTAAAATCTTGATGACTGCAAGCACCCGTTTTAACCATATCGTTAATGCGGTCCGATTTCAGGAAGACGTCATGATAACACTGCACTGCGTTCTGAAACGCTTCGTCAGCCAAGATCTGCGTTTCTCCTTTCAGGAAAGCCTGAAATACAACGATTCGATATCCATCGCATCAAATTCCATCATTGACTCAAGCGGTACATACCTGAAACCTGGCCTGGATGGTCTCTAGTTGATGTGCCGTGACTTTGGTGTGTCTTCTCGTCATGTCTGTCGGTTGTTTTGCATTGAACGGATACGCTACACATCTTGAAACAAACACATATAACTGCAGTCTTCTTTTCCTTTCTTCTTCGACTCTTTCGGCACGCTCCTGCAATATATATTACAGTAGATAATCGATTTCAAGATTCTATAAAATGGTATGATTAAGTACCTGAGGATCTTGAGCATCTTTGTCCGATTGACTCGCAGCAGATGGACTTGGCGATGGAGCTGGCGGTTGCGTACTGCAATTTAAGCAAATTTGCTATTTTCTAATTAGGCAAATACTACGATTTAGAAGGTTATACATTTAGAAGGATATTTTATCGGCTCAAAGTTAAGGTTATACCATTATTTTATTAATTACATATCTGAACTAGTCACTTGAAAAGAAAATATCCCATGATCCTATCTTCTAGGCGAGAGCCTTATTCAGGCTTCTATAAAAAAATCGAAGATTCTGGGATGATAGTCTTTGGCTATATTTATTTATGTAGGACTCAATTTGTTCTATCATAGAGGGGAGGTAGCGTCTTGGATTGGAAGCGATCTATTACCTTTATATTCGACTTTGCTGTGCCCTAGATTTGAATACCATATGACCAGATCGGACACCTAATATGGATTTATAGATAGAAGTAGTTTATTATTTAGGAATAATTCTAGGTGTGCTCCGATGAGCCATTTCTTAATTTTATCCTTAATTGCTTTCACTTATTCATTATATGTTTTTTTATAGTTTATACGGCGATCTAAGCATGTTCCCAGATATTTAATTGAGTCTGTCTGGGAGAGCAGCTCAGCATCAATGATAATATAATTTTCTAGAGATGAATATATGACATATTCTTGCATTTCGGATGCTTTGTCCTTATCCTGAAGTGATGTCAGGAGTTCCGTGTCCAAGGGCGATCCATCCATATGACCTTTCATATGTTTGCGGCGCACACAAGCGCCGAAAATAAGCCCAGATGTTAAAATGAAAATATATGAAATAATCATCGATATTAATTAATCTTTTCATGCACACCATATATTCAGAGGCGTTTATGAAGGTTCTGCACACAGATGTCGGATATTGTCGGCGCGATACTGGCCGTGCCCTCTGCATAGGTGGCGATTAGGGTGTTAGTAATTACAGGGTTGGACCAATTACGCTTCCCTGCGGTACTCCAGAATTAATCGGATACAGTGCGGCTCTTTCTCCATTTTGCGGAATTGTCTGTGTGGAACTTAGGTAATTTAAGGAATATGTAAAAATGATGAGGAGGATATTACATGCTATACTCTGTCGAAGGTCTGGGTTATATTAAGGAATGCCGCACAGCAATAGATTTATAAAATATAGTATTTTATCAACAATTCTGTGAATTTATTTAACAGTTGAGTGGCTCTTTCAGAAACGGAATGATTTAAATTTTTATTAAAAATTGTCTTAATTTTATCAGAAATAGCTTTTCAAAGAGTTTGGGTGGCAAAAAGTGGTGAAAATGATGGAAATTATTTTGTTGGGTAGTATTTTTTTAAATTAATAAATGTTTTCCGTCAGCAAAAGAAGATTTTGATTACTTTTCGGTTCCCCTAATAACTGGGATTAAGCATATTGTTATCTAAGATTCTGCCTTATCGCCTTAAATTTTGGGAACCATAATTATTTCAGCTACTTTCCACTGATTTGGATATTCTTCTAGGCTGGGTACAGCACTTTACTGGAGCTTTTGACAGTTTTCTAGTAATTTGGAGTAATATGGAATTTCAAATAACTTATTTGGGGTCTCATCTGGTAAGGTGCTTCAATAAAATTTAATATCTCTGCCTCATCTACTGAGTTCAAAGTTATATCGTGTGGATTAAAGTCCGTTTTCAGATGTTCGGCAAAGACCCAGGCCTTTTCTTTATCGAATCTTGCCCAATCTCCACTAGAATCTCTAATTGGTGTTTTAATATTTCTGCAGGTGTTTTATTTTTTTAGTAGGCGTCCATAGTGAGTAGTCCGTAGATTAGGTAGCAGCCTAGTTTTTAGAGGTTCGTGTAAGGCTATTTTACTTACATGAACCTCTGAAAGCTATCCAATAAAGGCTCTTTTTACTTCATTGATAGCTTCTATTTGTTTTGTTTGTCCACTGGATATCTTGCTAGCGCTCTCGAAGGCTTCTCTTTTAGGCTTCTCTTTTAGACAGTCGTTGTTTTTGTTTTAAGTCACAGTTTCTGGCCACAGGTAGGAGTGGTAGGAGTCGGCACCCTCATGTCTGAAGATCGTGACCATTCTTATTCCGAATCTTCTTGATTTTGTCTCTCCAGGATTCTCTGCATTTTGCATCTTGCATCGCAGATACTACGGTGGAGCCTTTGGCCTGCAGGTCGGTGGGCGCCCTACCCTTTCCTCTGCGTCCTTGTATATTTCCAAACGCGACGAGCTTCTCTAAGCTATCGTTTCTTCTCGCGACATGCTCAAAGTTTCGAAGAATGCTTTTAAGTTATATGGTTGAAAGTCAGTCTACTTTGTCGTTACCCATTTCTTTTAAGACAGACACGTTTGTGTGCTTAGCGGTCCATGGTATTCTCAGCAGACGTCGCCAGCATCACATTTCAAAGACGTAAATTTTCTTTTTCATATTATTCTTTATGGTCCAGGTTTCTACGCCGTAATTAAAAATCGAGAACACCAGACTTTGCACTAAACGTTTTTTTGTCTTCCCCCCTGTACAGTCGAACCCTTTGTTAAACTACTCCGAATAACGCGATGGATTGAAATATTCGCCGCCTATACCCGAACTTGCGCGGTCGAATTCACGCCGACGGTCGACGAATACATACAAGGCCGACTATTCTTTTGACACGGATTCGACTGCACACACACAGCCGGGCGGCCGTCTGTGCGGTGCATACAGTCAAACGGTTGGCTAGCGTGTGTGTATTCGACACGCGCCAGGCTATACCCCCAATAATACGACTCCAACTTACGCGGTCCAGATTTTAGTATTTCTTATCTCCGGCTCACAATTTTCGTTACTTATAAGTAGTGATCCGAGATAAAGAAATCTTCA
Organism: Philopotamus ludificatus; assembly: GCA_022495035.1. Lineage (NCBI taxonomy): Eukaryota > Metazoa > Arthropoda > Insecta > Trichoptera > Philopotamidae > Philopotamus > Philopotamus ludificatus. The sequence continues at coordinate 12,857 of JAGXCT010036327.1, read as the reverse complement.
ACCCTCTCCAGATCCGGAAAATTAACAGATCTGGATAGCTGATTACTCCTGTCGACGAGCATCAGCTTGGTTTTAGTAATGTTGATCTTAAGTCCTAGTTTTTTACTTTCACAGATAACTTTTTTGAGGAGATCGGCCATTTCTTCATCGATAGTGGCTATAAAACGCTATAAGTGGCTTTAGAAGCTGTCTATCCTTGCGTTGTAGCCGCCATCTGCTATGACACGTTGGTCCACGGTTTCGTAGAATTGTACGTACTGTTCTGTTTTATGTTATGCCTTGTTTGGCTGTAGATAGCTAATCGTGTCTGTATTTATTTAAATCATTAGACTTGACATGAAATTATTAAATACACTGCAAAAACTTGGCGCCAGGTCAAGTAATCGTTATATTCTTGTAATTCCAGAAGCAATTCAGTGTTATTTATCGCTGTTCTTTCTTTGCAAATTATATTCCGTTACTTTGAGAGCGCATGAATTTATTATGAGTCATAAAATATGCACAAACAGCGGAGGGCCACGATCGCAGTTAGGCGAGCATTTTTTATTCTGAAAGAGTTTTCGCGATAATTACTCATGAGGAACGGACAAAGAATAATATTAAAAAAAGCCGGCGACACGAGCCGTTGATATTTTTCGGCGTTCGTGTTTGTGCAGAATTTAAAATTCAAAATTGAGAGTGGACGTATTTGCAATTCTGAAATCGCACTTTTGCTCCGGTGAGCATTTTAAATAAACAGAAGTGTATTGGAGTACTGGAAATAAAACTTTGTAATATTTTTCTTAGATTGCATTCAGCTTCGGATCTCGGTAGCAATATTTCAAAAGATTATTATAATATGAAGAAAAAAAGATTATGTCAAAGACATTGCATGCAATATCCATATATTATGCAACGAGAGCTTTTGCAAGAAATGGGTTAGACGTTAGACAAAATTGCATCTTTTATATAGGAGCTTAAAATAAATTATAAATTGATGTTGGCTTTGTGGCCAAGAAAATATTTGATTATAATATAAAATTATATTTATGTACGAAACGATGCTGTGTACAGGGCCGTGCGGTGCCTTGAGGCGAATAAGCGGCCGCCTCAGGCGGCATCGTAAGAGGGGCGGCATTAGCAGTGAAATCAAAATGCGATTTGAGCCATTGTGCCCCTCCTAAATCTCATTCGCGCTTATCGCACATCTTCAACAGCATCACTCTTAATTATTGCTGGGGTCCTTCCGCTCAACCTTGAAATCCAGCTGAGGACCTTCAGTTTATGCGTGAAAAAAAAACAATCCCGTTGTAGTCGGCGCCACTACAATTTGTCCACTAGAGAGCAAATCTTTAGCAAATCTAAAATCATGCGTCCGCGAATCGGCTCTTGATCAGTGGCAGGAGAGGTGGGATTCCTCCCCCAAAAGGTGAACTACCTATCTGTTCTTTCGCGATATCAGAGCCAGGTTTATTTGTAGCTGGTTCTTCCAAGACTTCTGGGTCAGTCAATTCCTGACTGCCCCAGCCTGCTTTGCATCGACTTTCGGAGAGTTGTGCAAGGCTACTTTCCCTCTCCCTTCTCTCTTTTCTTAAGAAATTTTAGTATCATATTTTAAAATCACAAGTTTCAAGAAAAAAACTGCTTTTGTTGCACCAATTGAACCTGCCCGAGCTGGTATATCCAGTGTGGGTGGATGACAAGGGATGGAACTGTGTCAGACCACTATGACACAGCTTCATCTTGGGTACAAAAGTAAAGTTATCCCAAAATGTAAAACATATGTTAAAGCTTTTTTCAAAGTCTTGAAAACACCAGTGCTCATCGTTCCGATAAAATTGGTCATCTTAAATTTATTCATCCAGTTTCGAGTGGTGGTTAGTGGATGTTCTGTATTTAACCGATCTACCACGATAGCTCGAAACCAACGGCGTCGCCCGATGGGGTATATTTATTATAAAATTAATGTATGAAAATAGATCCAAGTCTTTCAAAATAGTTATTCATCATATGCAATGTCCCGCCGCAGACTGAGGACACACCGCCGACTACTGTGACCGCCGAATTCTCGGGGCACGTGTCAACTAGTACGTTTCACTCGCTCATGGCACATCGTACTGGATGCGGGTGAGGAAAAATATAGCGCCCGTAGTCGCAGAAGCGAATTTGCGGAAAATAAAGGTCATTGATTATTTCTAATATTTATTAGCATCCGTGGAATGTTTTTTATTGCTCCATATCGGATGCGATAAAAAACATCGCGCATGTGCAAGTCCGAGCGAGAAAAAATATTGTGCTGTGCAAGTGGTGAAACGGAACATCGTCGAGTTCGCACGTCACTGACAAAATTATCAGACATATCAAGAATGACGACTTTTACTCTTAGAAAAATACATTTTTAAGACAAATGTTAAGGTATTATCGAAGAATTTATCAATTCTTGACATGAAATGTTTGGGGTCTATTTTTATACATACGTTTCATACAAAATAGACCCCATCGGCCAGAGCTGTTGGTTTCGAGCAGCCGTGACGGATCTGTTAAAAGAGTTATTAAAAAAAAATCAAAACTTGGGGTCTCAATTTGACCCCATCACCCCATTTTTAAATAATAAAAGAAAAAAAAATAGGATAGGGGGATGGCGGCATTTCGAAGTCTTGCCTCATACCGAGAAAATTCCCCTCACGGTCCTGGCTGTGTATATTTATGCAAATTTTTTGAACGATATAATAAATATTATTTTTAATAAAATAATATAGCGTCCATTTTTAAATGTTTGGCTATTTTCCGAACCGAAAAGAGTTATCTCGGTTAAAAAAAGGCTCTGAGGTCGTTAATGAGTGCAATAAATATCGTTGGCAGTGATAAAAAGGCATTAGGGCCAAAACCGACCTAACTCGGCCCGGCCATAGATTAAGCCGTGGATTTCCCCCTAACGCGAAACAGCGATTCAATGGACGCCGACGCCTTTAAGACTCTTTCGCGACGCGTGACCGAAATAAATTAATAAACGGACTCTCCAAATCGACCCCCATGGATTGGATTCCGAGTATTCGAGAGGGCTATATTTTCATTTTATAATTGCTCAGGTCGCAGTGCATCCGGCTTCATTAAAAATTTCATGGAATGCTATTCGCAATCGGCTGAAAATTTCGCCGCCATGAAAGCAGATATTTTAGCAAATTGACCCGAATGCATTTACTATGCAAATTTAAATATAAGCTTGTGTACGTACAGCTAGATTAATTTTACGTGGTTTTAAAATAACATAGCCAAGAATAATTTTGGATTCTGTTATGGATAAGAAATATTGCTTGCAGTTAAAAATACTGAGAATATAAAAATACAATCAATGAGAAGAACATTTTCAGGGCTGAATGTATTTTATCAAAGAATATTGTTTAAAAATACTCAGCGTTGATCGCATTACAGGTAGCCCTCTCACAACACCCACGGTGTTGTGGGAGGTTCCTTTCTTGAGAAAAAGGGTCCTAAAAAATGCAATGCTCTATTAGATCCAGAATGTACGTTTTTTTATCTCTGAATCATTTTCATAACATACGTCTTCTGTACTCTTTAAAAAGTCTGTAATTTTAGCTTCAATTTCTTAAAAGATCTAGGTTTTCTGGGATAAAGACTGGATAAAAAAATTTTGTAGGTCCCTTTTGAATTTTCAGTTCCTTTCAGCAGATGAGCTTGCATTTAATAAAAAATATATTTCAGATTTTGCGAGTTAGAGCTAAACCTTCTTATTGGATACTGTATTATATGTTTCCTGTACAATCAGTCCTCCTATAACAAAGCAATCGAGACCACGTTATAGGAGGCTATTAGGTGGCTGTTTTAGACTATCGCTAAGGCGTGCAATGTTGGCCTGCCGGCCCAAAGAGGGGCCTGCCTCCCGTAAAAGGCTAGTGGATCAACCTACACCTGGATTACGTAGCCAACTAATGTTGTTCTTGGCGTGCTCCGAAATGACGGAGGAAACTCCAACAACGACGAGCATGCGAGGAATGGCAAAGTAAAAGCCATACGCAATCATCATCATCGTCAACAAAATGGCATTGATCCTATTTTTATTGTACGTCAATACATATTTACGAAATATGTGATTTGTCCTTTATAGGAGGGAAAATTTATCTTTTTTGTATGTACAGCAACCCTCCTATAGCGTTTCCTCTAAATCGCTGCTTTTTACAAAATTCCTTGTCAGCCAAAGAGCATTGACCTTTATTTCGCTCGGAAATGTATTATAGATCTACGAAATATCTAAATTGACCCTAAAAATATTAGAATTTTGTAGAAAACAGGAATTTACAGGAAACCTTATAGGAGGGTTGACTGTAATTTTTTAAGCTTAATTAATAAAATTCTCTCTAGGAAGAAGCTAACAAAATTTGAAATTTATTGCTCAATTTAAACGAGTTTCTACTAGATTGTCATGGAAATATTTATTAATGAATTTTTTATGCTTTTAATATCAAAATTTTCTTCATTTCTTGCATTGATTGCTTAACAATCTTGATAAGAGGAAGAGAATATTTTTTTATATAAAGTAGCGTTTCAATTAACTAATTCCGAAAGACTGGGCGTGTAGAGCGCCAAAAAGAACCAAAGGGGAAGACAAACGCTTCAGAAGGTCGTCTTTTGAAAAAGTTCTGCTCAGCCTACCCTTTTAAAACTTTAGTGGATACGATAGCAGAGATAATTGGAGGCGGAGGAACCGAAGTCAGGGTCGAAACGGTAAGTAAAACGGTACGAAAAGGCTGAGGGAAGATGCTTTTAAGGCAAAAGTTTATCAGACCTGGACTAGAGAACTGGAGAAAAATTGATTACTTAATTGGCTAGGATAGCATTCATTATGTATTGAGGAAAACAAGAGAAAAGGCCCATGGCGAAGCATCCAGCAAGAAAAATGGTTTTAGAATGCTTTTCTCACTATGGAGTTGGAGATTTAGTATTCGTCGATGGAGTCGTAAATTCAGATTTTTATAAAAGGATCTTATATGAGAACTATGTTCCATCTATATAACAAACGATATATTCATATAAACGATCTGCACCATACCATCAACACAAAATGGTAATAGAAATACTTGGGACTACAACATTGCCTTGTCCAGGTAATAGTTCTGATGTAAACCTTATCGAACAAAATTCAAGTGAGACAAGTCTGCCAATTCAGAATCACTAATAGCATCAAGAGATACGCAGAAACAATAAAGAACTTGGTGGATTCAATGCCGGCCCACATTTAAGCTGTTAAGAGTTTAATATAATTTTTTGCCAAGGACGAATCCTCGAACCCCCGAGAGTCGAGGAAGACAGTTTCGAGGCTGTCCAGGAATTCTCATATCTCGGCTTACTTATTACAAAAAATTGACCCCTTTGAAACGTAGTGCTGGCAACGTCTGCTGAGAATACCATGGAATGCTAAACGCACAAACGTGTCTAAAAAAAATGGGGAACTACAAAGAAGACTGACTTTCGACCATATGTCTCAAAAGGATTCTTCGTTATTTTGGGCATCTCGCCAGAAGAATCGATAGTCGGGAGAAGCTCGTCACGCTTGGCAACGTATAAGGACGCTGGGGAAGGGGCAGGGCGCCCACTCGCTGGAACTACCAAGTGAAGACTGCCACCAACCAATTCGCAAGTATGAAGAACAACCGTGCTGGCAAACCGGTGCTACTTTGTACTTTAACAGCATCTACGGTGGGGATTCCTATCATGGCAGATTAAAGTCAAGCTCTATATGACTCTCATTAGGTTCGTCCTAACATGCTGATTTGAATGTTGGGCTTTGAAATAAGATGAACGACAGCTGGATATCCTGGAGAGGAGGTTATTTGGAGCCGTATTCGATGACGAGAAATGGCGTATTCGAAGCAACGAAGAACTGGACCGATAATATACATTGATATATCGGTCACAGCTTTCCTCAGAGTGGCCAGACTCCGGTGAACTGGTCACGTGTCAAGGACGCGGGATAAGCAACCGCTGAAAAGGCCTATGGTTAACAAGCCTTCCTGTCCTTCGTATACATTGAAACTTACCGGAAGATTAGCGATGTGGCGGCAGACCGGATAAAATGGAGAAAGGTATTGGGTGAAGCTAGGGAATTACATTAGGGCGGTCGCGCCTATGATGGGTGCTTCACAGTCTTCAAGTTAGACTCTACATCTGGATAGATAGACAGACGAGCGACAGCTGGATATCTCAAGAGGAGGATTCTGAGACGGATGTTTGTACCCTATTCGACCACGGGGAATAGCGTGTCCGAAGCAACGAGGATGCGGAACAGTCAGCCGCCGAAATGGCATTTGGTTTAAAAGTCTTCTTGTCCCTGGAGAAATTGGAATACTGAGGCTGAACGCTGTCGCACTGTGGACAGAGGGACACTGCATCATTGAAACTTATCAGAAGACCGGATAAAATAGAGAAGGGTGTCGGATTACTGCTTCTTAAAATAGGGCTTGCACCACCATTTAAACACGGCTGCTATAGACAAAAACGTATGAGATCGAGGGATGGGTGGACAAATAAGCAAATAAATTTTGATCACAGAGGATGATTTCCTCAGTACGGCGAACGCTATGGTTATGAATATCATTTTGTTGTCGAACGCAGTGACCTAAAGGATAAAGGCAACGGGCGATGAATACACGCTTGATGAGGTGCTTTGACCGTCGCGAATTGCAAGAACTTCCGTCTGTGTGCATAGGGCTCCGAGCGGAAAGAACGATGTTATTTGCCTTTGAGATAGAATTCCAATTAATGTTTAATATAGACGAGCTCCGAGCCGGGGACGCAACCCCTTTGATCGGCAATGCAGGCTGCGTCACTACGCCTTCTCGGAAAGTTCGCTAATTGGCGGGGAGATAGAAGGTCGGGGTTGCAGAGCTGCGTCTATAATTAGCTGCACTCACCTGGGCTGCTGCGCGGGCGGGGCGAGCTGCTGGGGCGCGGGGCGGGGCTGGGCGCCGCCGCGGCCGACTCCGGCGGCGGCCGAGCGGGGACGCCGCCCGCACCGCCGCCGCCTCCGCGCCTCCTCCGCCGCCTGCGCCGCCTCCGCCGCCTCCGCCTCTGCTGCCGCGGCCTGACCCCTTGCCGATCCCTGGAAACAGAACAATACATCGTCAGCCGGTTCAATGCAACACCCCCATCCCCATCTCCATCCCCATACCCATCCCCGTTCCCATCCCTGTCCTCTGACGCGCTTTCAATAAACAACACCCACCCCTTTGACCTTTTACCGCATTGTATCATAAAACCAGAGTGGCATGCGATGCAACATCATTATACGGACGATGCATTATAGAGCGGATAACATATTGCCTTTGACATGGCGATGACATATTTAGATGACGTTAATAGCGTTGAAATAGATCGCGCTCTCGGCGGATCCAATTACAAACGACCCTCCTACAACAAAGGAATTGAGACCGCGTCGCATATAATATACGCGTTATAGAAAACAAACCCCACAAAATAGGGCATTTGGTTGCTGAAATCCGATATATCGGATTTTTCTACATTAGCGAGAATTGCCGGATCCGAGGGATCTGAAATCGTAGCATTCAATACATTTTAAACCGTCTGTAGGATAATTGCTTCAGGGGTATATAACACTTTTAAATAACGCGTGCAACGTAAATCGATTGAATAAAAGCAGTTTCTTTCTTGAAAAGCGTGATTCTAAAAATTAAACTAAAATTGCTTAAGAAATGGGAGAAAGGAGAAGGTCCATGTGTCCGATTGGGCCCTCCACCTAGGAAATGCCACATGGGTAGATTGGACAGCATGGAGTAGGTTGTGACATGCGACGTCCATGTGAGGACAGGATCACAGAACGTAACTTTAATCCTAAGAGACAAACTCACACGAACATTGCGAAGATGCTGCAGGGTAAGTTGACTGACTCAAAAGTCCGAGAACACCATTAATTGACTTAAATATTCGCCGGATGTGTATCGTAGTCGATCAGGAATTTACGGACTCTGGGAAGAAATAGTTATTTGGTTCTAATAGCAGGAAAGAAGGGATACGTATTCAACCCTCTGGGAGAGGAATTCCCCATCTCCTGTTTAAAATCCGAAACTGAATATGTTTTATGATCTTGAAAATTTACGTTATAGGAGGGACCGTTGAACTTATAAAAACCACGGCATAGCAGGAAGCGTTATACTGTATAAGGTAAACTGAAAAGTGACGACAATTTTTTTGTAGTATTTTTACAGAAGATCTTGATCCTTAGTAAAAATTGTAAGGCCAGATACTGATTAGACACAATTAGGATTAAAAAAATAGAGATGAACAAAGGATATCCATCTGTTCGTCGCTCTTGGGTAGGTATGATATCGATCCTTTTCCGAGAAGGATTGTTACATGTGATAAAAAATGAGTGTTGTATAACAACAACCCCAAAACAATGACTTTCTTCATTCGTCAGTTACCAGTGTCAACCCCTTAAAGTTTATTAACCTTGAAAAAGATACTTCTCTTTGTGTTTGGTGGGATATTTAGGGCGTAATTCATTATGAATTATTAAAACCAGAACGAATAGTTACAGCCAGAGTTTATTGAGCCCAATAAGAAAGATTAAAGGCGAAACTGTTCAGTTTTGGCAAATAATCAAAGACGTATACTGCAACATGACAACGCAAACCACACGCAACATACAGGAAAAAACAAGGAGTTGATATTAGAAGTACTACAGCATCCACCTCATTCACCAAGAATCGAAAAATATCTGAACTCTGGGGAAAGATTATATAGATAACAATAGACATTATTTCACGGAATAATATCTGTATAGCGCTTGTTAGCGACTTTTAGCAAGTCTTTTATGAGCGCCTTGAAAGCTCCAGCACGTCAACAATTGATGACAATGCCGAAATGGAGAGAAAATGGTCATGGACAATAGTCGAATTACTATTATGGCGGTTATTATTCAGCCAAGCCATTTTTAAAATATTCTTGGTATGAGACGTGTGGCAGAAAATTTGTTTTGAAATATATCTGATCTTTGCTACCTGGAGGGCATTAACATCTATTCGACTACCTACGCCCCAGCAGTGACGCATTCGACTCAACCCTGTGGTGGGGGTTACGATGGTTACCCTCCTCGTAACCAGGCTTTTATAATACAAGTCAAAATAGTTGAAACGTAAGTTAAGAGATATAAATCAATATCAGGATCGTATATTATGTTGTCGCCGTCTTTCTTTTAACCGACTTTCCTCTGGTCTGTACTTATGTATGGTTGTGAGACATGTACTTGTTGGTAACGGCAATGATTACATGAATTGAAGGCATCAATAATACAACCGTCCTACACAATGAGTGGGAGCTTCTAGACACAGTAAAAATCTTAAAAGTACTTAAATTCGTTGACCAAAGTATCGCCCTCTGCAGACAATCATGGAGGGAAAATAATGGAAGGAATGGAGAAGAACTATAGAATCCTTGGTTCTATAGTTCTTCCTGCCTTATGTGCATGGTTTTCCGGGAGGAAACAATTCTAAAGGAGAGGATAGTCAGAATCGTATGAAGGGAGAAAGCTCCGCTCCAACTATAGGGAAATAACTCTATTGATCACCGTGAATAGAATCACCCCATTGAGGTATTCCACCCTAGACGGCCAACGACAGTCCAAATATTATATCTACGGCTTGCAATTTTGTAGATCGGTTGCTAAGTGCTTGTTCAATCTGAGTTCTCTAAAGAATGTGAGACACACCGAGGTTTGAGACAGAGTGACGCTCTAGCACGTTTGTTGTTTAACATAGCACTCGAAGGGGTAATAAGAGACTCCAGTGTGGAAACAACTGGTACCATTCTTAACAAATTGGTGCAGCTTCTTGTCTATGCGGACGACATATACGATGTGGCCAGTTCTTGGGCGGTTCTCTAGGATGTATGCCAGCTAACAATGAGATCGGTAATTGGCATTGGACTGAGGATCAACGAGACCAAGACAAAATACATGTTCATATGCCTAGGACGAGTCGTTGAACCTCTGTGATGCGAAGCGTACAGCTTCGAGGCCGTCCAGGAATTCACATATCTCAGCTCACTTATTACAAATAACAATAAAACCAACTTGGAGGTACAAAGAAGAGCCATGTTACCAAGCCGGTACTAGTTAAGACTTCAGCACCATTTACGGTCGAGATTCCTCACAAGGAAGACTAAAGTCACACTCTACATGACCCTTATCAGGCTCATCCTAACATACAGGTCTGAATGTTGAGCTTCATCAAAACAAGATTAGCGAGAACTAGATATCTACGGATATTTAGAGCTGTATTCGAGGACGGGGAATGGCGTATCCGAAGCAACAAAGAGCATTACTGACGGACACGTGTCAAGGATGCGGGACAGTCAGGCACGAAAAAGACTTATGGTTAAGAAGCCTTCCTAACGCGAAAGGAAAGGAAGACCAAGGTTGAGATAGTTGGGCAGTGTACAAAGGGACACTGCATCATTTAAACTTACTAGAAGATGGTGCGACGTGACGTCACACCACATAAAAACCGGTGCTACTTTGGACTTCATCAGTATCATCGATCAAGATGCCTCTCGATTAAGACTAGAGTTAAGCTCTACATGATGACCCTTATCAAGCCTGTCCTAACATACGGGTGTGAATGTTAGGCTTGGACAAAACAAGATGAGTGGAAGATGACCTGAAAAATCCTGGCGAGAAATGGCCTTTCCGAACGAAGAGCTGTAACGATTATACAAGGATATACTTGTCAAAATGGTCAGACTCGGGTGGGCCGGTCACTTAGAGGGTCACTTCATCATTTAAACTTATTAGAATATGGAGCGATGTGATGTCACACCACATAAAATGGAGAAGGGTGTTGGATTAGAACAAGGCTGTACAATTGGTCGGGAAGAACTAAGCTATCGTAGCTTCATAATATTAGCAATTTGACCGGATTGGGAGCTCTAGAATTGTTCCAGCTCACCAATAGACAAATTTATGGAGAAATTTCAATGACCAGTAGATCGCCTATATCGGAAAACGCTAAAAGCACTTAAATAAAAATAAATGAAGAAACCACGCGACTGAATGACTTTAAAAATTGTGTGCAAAATATAACATCAACATTGGAGCCTAATCTTTTGGAAGAGTAAAGACTTAACGCTAAAGATTAAATACAATTTTGGATTTTTATGCTGAAATAAATTATTTAGTCAGAAAAATAGGCATAATTAAACTGCTGAATAGAACAGAGATTATTTGTGAGCTGTCCGCCGCTTGTGTGCAAAACTACGGACAATCACTTACATATTATTTAAAGGCGATTTAAGAAATGTAATTTATTTCAATACATAATTAATTTATATTTTTTTCCGTTTTGGCGCTCCAGTCCATATGACCCGATTGTGCGGCGCACACAGGATTTTGTTATGATTTACGTAAGTAACGATCACTTAAAATAAATTATTATTTATTTATTCTATTAATAAATACTGGCAAATAATTCTATATTTATCTATAGTTCGAGGAATTTTCTATATGGCTTTTCAATTAGCTTGAACAAAGGGTTAAGGAGCAATCGAAAATCTAATTTTAATACAAGTATTTTCAGTATTTAACGAGTACTGAAATCGAATCTATTTTTAATAAACGATATAAATATATCAGTGGTTTTATTTAAAAACTTCTAATGGATCTCTAAATGAACGAGTATCAGGTTGCATCTGAAAGGACCCGTTGAAAAATAAAAAAAAAACACATTTCCAATGTGAAATTGTATATCGGGGGTGAAGCTTTTCACTTTATTTTAAACTATATTTTTAATAAATTAAATGTTTATTAAGAGTTTCTGTGAGGCATTTTTGAGCGTTGATGAAGTTTCAAGTCGGATAAACCACAGACTGATAATCCCAGTCTGAATCTTCGAGCTCAATTTGAATAATTGAGCAATTATCCCGAAATCTGTAATTGATCTTTGTTAAAGCCGTTCTTGTTACAGATGCCCTCGCATAAATCTTGAATGTCAAAGTCGTGTCGAATGCACTTTTTTTCAGAAATTCACGCCTGAAAGACCGCAGACGCGAATCAAAGCGGGCGGTTTTCTTTGTCCTGCGAAGATTTATTGTCCGGAGCGATGACAATGACGGAGGTTATAAGCCTCGTGTTATAAGTTATAAGTTATGGCCGGGACCTTTTGGCAATTGTCGGGTCTCGAACCGCACATGTAACGTATGGAAGCGAAATTGTCAGACGTATTTATTATGCAATAAAATTTTCGCAGGGTCAACCTGTGCTCGTGTAACGTGCGCATTAAGGGCGTGTAACTTCGTTACGGAGAAAGCAAATTAATTCAGGCTGAAATACAGCTGAAATGAATATATTCACACACTACGTACGTCGAGGAAATTTTCACAAAAATACTCCAAATTAAATCGAATGGCTACATTAAAATTTATATGCCATATAATTAACGCTACCCTTTTCCCTTAATAAGGGAGAATTATACATTTTATAATACTCATAAAATAAATAATAAATCTTTTCTTATCCCGAATTACAGAGCTATATATAGATTTTATACTATTTTTCTTATATGCAAATAAAAAATACAATGTAATTTAATCAAAATTCCAAGATGAAAACCCATGGAAAATATTAAAAAAAACATCATTTACAGCAGGGGCGTGCAACCTTTTTTACAACGCATATAAGAAACTTATGATAATGAACTCAAATTATCGCATTATTAACAAAATAATCATAGTATAAAAACTTACTGAAAACACTCATTAATATGTTGACAAAGATTATTTCACTGATCCGTCACGACGGCTCGAAACCAACCGCGTCGTCCGAAGGGGGTCTATTTTCCATTATAAATGAT
>JAGXCT010036326.1:0-84161 GCA_022495035.1 Philopotamus ludificatus | reverse complement strand
CTACTATTCAAAAACATAATGATTAGCCGCAAAACTCGATTTTTATGTTAATTAATATTTAATTTAAAGATTATTAATAAAAACAAATTAGGATTTGACTTATCAGCCATCTATACAGTCGTGGCGGATTAATTCTACGCACCGCATACTCTTTAATTACAATAACTCATTTTTTTTCCATTCCTACTTTCACAATATTATTAAAAGCAAAAAAATTACGCGATCGTTGGTTATGTCGAAATTAAAGATTTTGATTTTAAAGAACTCTTTTTCATTTGTTAATTATTTATTTCACTTCGCAGATTGGAATTTAAATAACTATAGTCAGCCTATTATTTTCTCTCTAGTAGCTTTTTTATTACGAAATACTTTGTTTGATTAGAATTAATCCAGTTTCTACATTTTAGGAGGGGGCGGTATAGGAGGAACTGTCGAACTTATTATAGAAAACCGCGCTATAGAAGGGAGGGTTAACTGTATAGAAGTATTTAACCTCGCTAAGATTACTAAAATGTATGTCCCTTAATGAGTAATATATCAACATGGAAATACAATAGTCAGAAGTAGCGATCTCTAATGAATTTAGAGGATAGCTGAAAGCTACTAAATTTATCCCCTAATTTTTTTACGATCTATTTTTGTTGGTGAATGCTTGAGTTTTCGCATTACTTCGCATCGAAAAATTACTCAAAAATCATTTAGTATTCTTTAACAATCTATTTTAACATGTTTCTGTATTGTGGACAATGGAAACATAAGTTTTTCCATTAATTCCTAGATGCTTTACTAAAAATTTGATTTTATCAGGGGTTTAAGGAGGTTATAGTCGATTTTTGAGGGTTGTTTTTATTTAGATACTTCTTTTAAATTCTTATCACTCGATTTTTAAAACCGGATCGAAATCTCAGATCATTTTATTGAAAAAACTAAGCCATAAATATTGACAATGGCTTTTGTTCGGTTACACCATCAACTGCACATTCAAGCCTTGATCGAAAAAAGTAGCATATATTATAAGAAATGTTCTTCAGAAGAATCTTCAGAAGTTTCTGGTATATACATTTTACCATTATCAAGAAAATAAAATAAATAATATAGTGCACTGCAAAAAAATAAATACACAATGCTATTTACTCCATCGGTATGAACCACAAATTACGTCTAATGAATAGTAAAATAATGCTTTTGATTTTAATAAATAATATTTCTGGCTAGTTTTCGATATATTCATAAATTTAATTATTGCCGTGCAAAAATGAGTGTTGGTTTAGAACCGAATAATAATATTTGCAATATGGCACCGTGTTGCATTTGGAGCAATATTGTATTTACCCATGGTCCGATTTAATATACATTTTGTGGTTATAACCAACATTAATTAAGTACGTTAAACTTACCGGTTTCCGGTTAAATATTAAATCGTGCAGCTTGTCATTACACAATGTATTTTATATGGGTTTCAGTAGCAAAATTTCAGCGACCGGTTTAATATTCAACCTGTTTGCAATGAATGGCTCTTTCATTGCTGTCCGCGTTCAAATTCGCCATATTGGATTCCTAAAATTTCAACGCCGACATGTCGTGTGATGTACAATAATTAAACAGAGTGGACTTGAATTTAATTGCGCCTAAACATAATTTAATTAAATATTTTATTAAAATAGATCTAAATTAATTAATGTTTGATTTATTTTTTTTAAATATTGAAAAAATATTTTTTTACTAGAAGAACCTTTGATTTTTGACAAAAAAATTACAAGCTTCCCTAACTCAGCCGTTTTGATAGGGTCCATTTGATTTTTCTCGAATAAGTCTTTTAGATTTGTCTAAATAAATCTATAGAATAAATATTACAAATAATCATTCCACTTTATTGTTCGCAATTGTGAAAAAAAATTAAAACTGACGCGATGTTTTTTCTCGTTCGCAACCGTAATAGTAAGACGTGCAGCGTCCATCCAAAATATCGACCAAATTGTGAAGCATGTCATGAATAATCCATTTTATTAGCAAAGTTAAGAGATTGATGAAAAATTAATCAATATCTTGACTTGAAATGCTTGGGGTCTATTTTCCAGAGTAAATAGACCACATCGTGCGACGCCGTTGGTTTCGTGGCGGGGGCTAGTGGTGCATAGGGATTTTTATATTCTCCTTGTGTACACGCAAAAGTGAAATCGTATGAGAGAGAGTATTATATCCATTGCTGACTGTCATTCCCACCTAAGCGGTGATACAAATGAGCGAGAGGGAGAGAGACAACGTGTTTTATAGGGCAGTTCCTATCGTAATACATCGCTGACTGCTTCTTGATTTTACTTGTTTAGCATTTCATTGAAATTTAGTTGAAGAAATATTTTATTTTAATTTTACAATAATAAAATTTAATAGACAAATTTATAAATATGATAAATATCCTACGCGAGCTATTGGAATGCCGCTAGCGAGCGACCGGTAGCTCGTAAGCTACTGTTTGGCGACCACTGGTCTAAGCTGTTTCTTAGCCTATTGATAATAATTAAATAGATAAATTCATTGAAATATATTATCTGTGGAATGAATTATGACATTGTTGTCAAAATATAAAACACATTTTTTTTAAATAATCACAAACTCGTTATCTTCGACCATAGCCCTTTTGTCTAAATATAACGCAACCGAATCTCCAAGATACTGTTTATGGATTCTTGGATATAAATCAGTCCAAACAATTAAATTAATTATCTTGTTTTGTTAAAATATTAATTTTATATTTTATAAACTTAAAAGTCCAAACTTCATTATCTATGTGTGAGCTTTTTGTGTGTCATTTTGCATCCAACTATATTTTTGGATTGTTACTGATCTTTGACGTATCTTGACATTAATAGCCATAATAAATGCTTACTAAAAATTAATAATATACAACAATGTTGTCGAATAGATTTTACCCTTAATTTTTGAACTTTTATTCGTTTAGTAAAAAAACATGTGATTCTTCAACCTCTGTATTCGTCGGATATGGTGCCCTGTAACTTATTTCTATTCCGAAAAATAAAATAAAAAATCATGAAAGAATTACATTGTGTCAAAATTGAGGAGAAAAAGATATAATTAGATAGTTTATATATTAAATATATATCTTGTAGCGCTACCAGTTTCGGGTATTGGACGGATGCCGGCAGGTAGCGGAGTGCGGGGGGGGGGGGTAGACTTACACTGACTCACAGCTTGTCACTTTCTTTAATTATTTAATATATTTACCTCACCTTATTTTTTTATATTTTATTTAAATTACGACCGAAGTATGCTTGATTAATTTTAAATATTCGACAGCACCCCCACATATTTTATCTTCAAGCCGCCACTGATATAATCGGTGACGGCTTTGAATGTTATTAATACAAAACTAGTTCAAGATTTTTTGAAAAAAGTAAAAATTCCTTCGTTTTATTTTTATTAATACATTTATAAAATATTACTAATAAGTTTTTTTATTATCTTAATTTTATAACATCATAAATCTGCAATTATTAAATAAATGAATGTAGAAATTATGTGTAGAAGGAATATATCTTAAGGTAAGGATTGTTTACGATAAAGTCAATATGTTAATACAATAATAATAATTTAATTATCAGAGTAAATTCGTTTAAAATTGAAAGATCAAGTTTGTTTTTTAAATTATATATATTTTGAAGCATTACTATTACAAATATACATTTGTTGATTTGATAAGAATGTTAATATAACAATATTTGCCTTATAGGCATGTTACATGATTTGTAGTAGAAATGGAATAATCGTTTAAATCATTATGCTGTTGTTTCCACACATCGAATATTTAAATAGCTTAATAATTACAAAAAAAATCATAGATACATTAGAAAAATATTTATTTATATTAATTAATAATATTTGACTAATCAATTTTCAATTTGTCATGGAATGCGGGTAGGTAGTGCTTGGAGAGTAAATACACTCCACCGTATTTTTTGTCAACTGATGAGAAATAAATTTTACGATCGGCACTGATTACGATCTTTCGTATGTTCGGTATGTTGACTTCTTTTAACTTCTTGGCTTCGTAGGTTCCGGCTTTCACAAAGAATATTCCGTAATCGGTGGCATAGTAAACGTTGTCCTCAGCGTCGACGCAGACACAGTTTGCAGCAATTCCTAGCAGTCCTTTAATGGTACACCTGAAGATGACGTCACAGCAATAATGTTGATAGTATATTCTTCCGCACGAGTCCACGGCGAACGGTGAGTCTATTGTATGTTTTCTGGTGAGTTTTTCTAATCTGGGGCCGTATCTGTGGTAGGCGTTGACACCCCATGGTGTTTTCGCCAGAACGTAAATATTTTTATGGATGTCTAGCGTTATGTAAATAATGTCACTGTTGTGCTCCCACAGGACTATCTTTCTGAAGCCCCAGTCGTCGACCCTGATGTAGTCGATGAGGCCGTCTGACATTGCCATGAGGATGATGTTGCCGTTGTCTGATGCGATGTCGTTTAGCAGTCTGTCCGGGTAGCCATTTTCGAAAAATTTCACACCGCCACTTTGGGTTGTTTTCGCAATTAATCTTTGATCCGGTCTCTCGTAATACATGTCCAAGTTGCCATCGACGGCAATTTTAAGCACTGGATGTTTTATTAACTGTTGCACTGTCCACATTTTAAGTTGGCAGTCTGTCTGGTGTTGACTGGTGAATGACTCTGGCGATACTGACTCAAAATTTCTGATGAGACCTGTGTGCATGCACATGTAATTAGACAATTAGAAAATGATGACTAATGTGTTATCAATATTATTTCTCAACTTCCAGGATAATCAATGTACATACATATTTACATTTATGCATTGATTATTTTTTTTATTATTAACTATCTAACGAATTTTAAATATTTATAATTACATAGTAAAAATATTTAAATAAAATTATATATTTACCATAATTAAATACATATTTATTATTATGATATGCTGATTTTATTAGGTAAAAATGTGCATAAAAATACATGTATTTTATATAATCAAATAAATTATTTATATTAAAAAATATATATATTATGGGTCAATCTTGATATTCTGAGAAATCTTACCTTGTTAAGTTAAATTGTTTTGCGAATTTCTAATTTTGCTAAAAGTCTATTTAAATTCTATTCAACAATTCTAGGAAATTGTGGTAGGGACAGATTTTTTTTCTAAGATTTGTTGATAACAGAAATCTCTATATACTTGGTTATAATGGACTTTCTATTGTAAACAAATTTCATAGAACCAGTCATCCTACTTTTGAAGTAGGTAAATTTGCTTAGTTCGTTTTGTTTGAATTTATATTGTTAGTATTTTGTTCAATTTTGCGAGCTGTATAAATGTATTTTTTGATTTTTTTCTAAACCCTGACGTAATTTGACATTGTTAGGGTAAATTAGATGCTTACTTTATTGTTCCAAAAGGTTTACGTGTGCCCTGCGATATTATTACAAGTAAAAAAATATATTTTTTACCACAAAAAATAATGTATGACTCAGCATCCGTATTTTCCGGACATGGCCCCAGCAACCTTATAAATTTCTCCAAAAAGATAATAAAAAAATAAACATGAAGAGGACGTTTCATCAATATTGAGAATATTATATTTTATTTTTCATAATGACAATGCTTGATTGGCATTACAGAATAATCCAGGTCACCAATCGCGCATGAAAACAGTAATAAGTAACATGAGTAACAAAAAATAACATATATAACAGTAAAGAAAAGAAAAAAATTAAAAATCTCATATACAATATCTATCTATACATATATGTAATTACAGAATCGGCAAAGGAGATAAACGCCATTCCAAAAATTGCATACCGGAAGTGCTTCGAATATTGATAAATACACTGGGAACTGTGTGGTTTATTAATCTATACTACCTAGAATTATTGATGAATAAATATTTGTTTTTTGATAAATATTAATATTTTGTTTATCTGAACTCGTGCAATCAATCGGATGCATAATTTTTGATAATATCAAATATTTTATCTGCATTGTTCTTTTCAAGAAATTTCTAGATCCTAGATAAAAATATTTGGTTAGTTTTTTTCTTTAATTAAGATATTGATGTTTTCTTGGATAGTCTTCAGCAAGTATTTAAAACTAAAATGTGATTTTTTTTAACTAATTAGTTAATATATTCTACTCCCTTTTTAACACGGTAGATATGTTCCACTAAAAAACGCATAAAAATTAAAGAATTAATAGGAAAAAATAAAATTGTTTCCCTTAATTTAAAAAACGTGTTATTTGAAAAAAGTACAACTTTATGTTATAGAAAATCGTGTAAAAAAGCTAATAATAAAAAGCCTATAAATAAGTTACAGTCAGTCCTTCTATAGCGTTTTCTCTGAATCGCTGTTTTCTACAAAATGATAATATTTTCAGGGTCAAATTAAGTATATCTTAAATATATAATACATTGCCGAGCGAAATAAAAGTCAATGATCTTTAATTAACAAGGAATTTTGTAGAAAACAAGGATTATGGGAAAGCGTTATAGGAAGGCTGACTGTATACAAAATATTGTTCATGAATAAGTATTTATTTTATTAAATATTAATATAGTAAAAAAATTGTTTCTGGAAGACAAGTAAAAGTAAATAATTAAAATATATATATAATAAAATTAAAATATAGCATTCATTACTTTAAGTGATCCGTGTTATTTCAAAACCGAGTAAAAAAAATGAGTGTAATAGATGAATTTGAATATTTATATATTAAATGCATAACTTAAATTATTTAGAGTGGATATTGTTAAATATTATCATAATTTTAACGAAACTAAAACATCTCTCTCTATCTGTCTCTCTCTCTTCAAACGCACACATATAAAGAATATTTTACTTATTCGCACATTAAACTCTTTTTTACACGGTTTTGTCAGTCACGGTCCCCTAAATAGAACATGGTCCTCTCATGGTAACTCCTCCTTATATTCTTTTCAAATTTATTATTTTGTGTTTCGTACCTATTTAAGCATTTCTTTATTCAGTTTGCAAGTCTATTTCACCCTTTTGCAAATGAAATTAATCTTTTTGAAAATGAAAATAGCCCTTTTTGCAAATGTAATTAATATTTGTAGAAGGATGAAAACTCTAATAGGGCCGCAAACAAAACGTACTGAGCCGCATGCGGCCCGTGGGCCGCGTGTTGGACATCACTGGTCTAGTATCTTTAACGTAACCGTCACGGCAGCTCGAAAAAAGCCGCGCCATCCGAAGGGGGTCTATCAGAGACCATATCAAGATATTGATTAATATCTTGAGATTTTTTTAAAAAAATATATTATTTTAAGAATAAAAATTGTTATTCATGATATGCTTCATAATTTGGATTTTTTAATTAATCAATATTTATTTATTCATTTTTGACTACGATGGATGAATGGCATGACAGAAAGACTCCAATTCGCCATTCACCCATATAAAGATTTAATAAACATTTTTTTTAAAGACCATACGGTGCAACTAATATTCCCCCAAGTGTCGAATCACGACACTGGTTAATTGTAAATATTATTTCAGTTGGATTGAAATAAATATTATTTGTTTTATAAATATTTATTCAACGCGGGATACACGGCTGAGCAATTATATTAAGAAATGCTATTAAAGCATTTATAATTTTATTATTTATTAATTGTTATATATATATGTACATACGTATAAATAAGGGGTTAAATGCGTAGTTCTTAACTAGCCCAAATACAATCTTGTTAATCCAATACTTGCAGAATATAAATTTGAATAAATTAATAATAGAGATAGATGTATTTAGAAGGGACTTGTTATTGAAAATTAACTGCCCTATGATAAGGTATGTTTCGTACACACACACACATTCGCATTTTCGCACACATCCGCACATTGAACGGACTCAAGAGTATGATAAATGTCGCCACGAACACTGTGGCCATTTGGGAAAATAAAATCCGACTATAAAGTCCATTAACGGCCACACCGACGGGGTATTTGATCTCCCGCCGGTATTGTTCCAGGCCTGGACCCACCTTTACATCCTGAATTACGTATTTCTATTTAATTTACCCCAGATTATACTAGTTATTTATTGTGTCGTATCATACGAGCCGCATTTATGATCCTTTTTTATTTTTGCGCTTATGGCGACAGTTAAAAATGTATACGAGGGTCATTTTCGTATGTGGGTTATTCGAAAAGTGGTAATAATATTTCAGCGTATTCAAGATTCGTTTCAGAAATGGGGCAATATTCAACCGACGATATTTTGTGTGATCAAATTGGAGAAATTTATTTATTTAAATTCATTTGATAAATTCTGTATCATCAGTTATTATTATTAACTCATTTTGTTTTATAAGATTAAATAATAATATAAATTATTATTTTATTTAAAAAATCGTGAATCAAAATGTAGATTAGAAAATTTATATAATTACTAATAAATAAATAGTATAAAAAAGCTTTTTAAAATAAATTTGTTAATTAGGATTAGTCAACGATAACGTAGTGATTCCAGCTTCATTTAAACCATAGGTATCCAATTTTTTTGCACCTTTCCCGTTCTTTTTGTTCACTGTATCTTTGTCGTTGAACCTATGATCCGAAGGGGGTCTCTCAGATACCCCAAACATTTTTAGTCATGATATTGATGAATTCCTAATCAGTATCTTGACATTTTTTTTAAAACGGATTATTCTAAGAATAAAAATAGTTCACGATAATTAGTAATAATTTATAATACGCTTTATAATTGAATCGATATTTTAGATTATTTAAATAAACAATATGTTGCGTAAATGACAACGCTTTTTCTGCAGCTCTCACAGCACTTGTCACTCGCACTCGGCACATCGAAAATCGCATGCTTAGCAACAACAGCGAATATTATTGTTTTTGGATAATAATTATTTTTTAGACTTT
Organism: Philopotamus ludificatus; assembly: GCA_022495035.1. Lineage (NCBI taxonomy): Eukaryota > Metazoa > Arthropoda > Insecta > Trichoptera > Philopotamidae > Philopotamus > Philopotamus ludificatus. The sequence goes on along the minus strand of JAGXCT010036326.1, from coordinate 75,221 downwards.
TTTGGACAAATACAATAAAAACGTGACATTTAGTATTTATATTAAAATACAGGTTTCCTAATAGATCTCATCGGCACAGCTAGGTTATCTTCAAATGTGTTTTTGATAGCTGATACGAAGTTCCTTACTATGATAGATTTTTTTTCTAATATATAAGTATAATTTTTAATAATATCTTTATTGAAAATATCCAAAATCTAAATACATACAAAAATACTACTACAATAATTAGTAAAATTATTGCATAAAATGAATACACAAATAATGCTGTCAATGAGAGTAATGGAACTGATTTTTCAATATTTAGATTCAAACTAGGAAGGTATCGTCATAAATTTCCATGCTTAATGATTTGAAATCGATTTTTTTTCGGCAGAAGATTGGCAACCACGTTAAAACCCCTTTTTACGAGATACGAAGATGAAGAGGTATCAAAAGCTTTTTTTGTGATAGCCCATAATGGAGGATAAGAATCAAGAATATCTTTTTGAAGCCAGAATTGCTGATAACCCTTTCTAAACTGCAACTCAGGTTCTTCGTTTATACTTAATCTAGCCAAAATTGGCTCCGATCACATTGACCCCCATTTACACCTCGAGGACCCCATTTTTATCACCGACATAGACCCCCTGCAAGTCTAAATAGACCCCTGGGGGACCATACAGACCACTTTGGGAATTATTGCTTAAAAAAATGTTAAGATAAAACAAATATGTTTAGCTTTAAAATTATTGCCAATAATCCAATGTTAAGCTATTATTTATAAAAATATAATTATTTATTTTTAATTTGCGAGATATCATTTAATCTTTGAACTGGTGATTCGTATCTCAAATTTTAAAACATAACAATTTGAAGAATATGTCGATATAATTTGATATAATTTATAATAAAGAGTATTTATATTCATCGTCTATTTCTCTTAATTGATATTTAGATTTTTATTTATTGTTACTATTAGGTTTTCCCTCAAGTCAAACGTGTAATATTTACACGTAATAAAAAAGCTTAAAATTTGTAATATATTGTAATTATGTAAAATTTCCCATTACAACAATGTCGACAAATTAATTCACGGTATAATGTTGACAATTAAGATACATTGAGTAGATACAATCAACAATAATTAGACGGTTTATTTTTGTTCGCGGCTTACGCTTGAAATATTTATGTCTCCATAATTTTTTCCCCGTTTATATAAAGTTGGGAATATATTTTTTTTCAAAAAAAAAAAAGGTCCAAAACGAGTTTCGGCATTATATTTTTTTTCGAAACTGGCGCTCGTGCAATTTTAATGGCGTATCTGCTCGTGGCGGCAACGGATTACTTCATCATTTAAAAACCGGGATAGATTTGATGTTGCCCAATGGCCGTTTAACCCTAACGTCTGAATGAGAGGCAATAAAAAAAAGTAGAAAGCTCGTTGCCATTCAGTATTCATGGCTGGGAGAGAATTTCCTGCTCTGAGGAGGAAATGGTCATTTGGGATGTGTGCGGATAACGGGAGCGGATACGAGAGTGTGGGCCCCGGAACTGCTGAGGTCCAACGGTGGACGTGGTTCCGGACCGACGTAATGAATACGTTATCATTCATCCGAAAAAAGTTTCGTTCGATGGGGCTCAGCTATTATTGCACATTAGATGGTTAACCATCCGCTTGTGGAACAGGTACAGGGTGACCATAGAATCAAATTAAACATATTTTGTTCCATAAACTCTGCATACACTGCAGCAGCCCTGCAAAAACTTTGATTTAAAGTCGATGTTAAAGAGTTTATCATATAGCTACGCTTGCTTTAATTGTATGTATTATCTTGGAAAAGTTATTACAACTCCTTGTTAGATTGTGATGAGATCGTCGACGGCCCCCAATAATAAATATCAGTGCAGGGGTGCGTCGTCCATATGGCCTGATTGTGCGGCGCACACAGGTGCCGGAATATTGAGGGTACCAAGAGGGAAAAATTTCAATATATAAATAAGCGATTCCCCTTTTTTTGACTTTTTAAATACACCAGACGTACGGTAATTGAAGTTCTGCACACAGGCTGCTTCAAGGACATAGAGTTAAAATGGAAATACATGCACATATGAAAAAGTCAAATCCTTGAACCGCTGAGAGTTGAAGATTGCATTTTGGCATTATGTCTCAACTCTTTGATTAATCTTACCAACGTAAGCAGTGGTATAGTTTTTAGAAGGACGTTGATTTTAACAGGTGCTAATTAAGACATAAAAAATAATGCGACTCCTCTTGAGAAAAAACAAAGCCAAGATTTATAATATCCAATAAAAGCTAGTCCAGACCTACTGGTCTAAATGTTTATCACTAACAAAGTAATATGAGTAACAAATGAACATAAAAAGAGGTATATTTGATGTTGAAACTCAAATGTGTGGAATTGCGGGAATTTTACAATAAAATATTGGTTATTGTTACCGATAATTCTTATAGCTAAAAAGTTTTCTAGTGTCAGGAGGATAAAAAAATCAGTAGAAATGTGGTCGACGTTGCAATCGAGGGAAATGGAAAATGGTGTTAAATATATTGTGGTTGCAATTTAGGTAATTATTGGAGAAACATGACCATAACTATCTTCAATCCTCTCGGCAGATTACGAAGCTTTCTGATCTTTATTAGGATCATCTGAACATGGTTAGGAATTTATGAAGGTTTTATAAATGTGATATTATATAATGATTCGTGTTTCGGACCATGGAGAGCCTTTACTCTTGCCTGTGATAGAAATGCTAACACATTTTATAGTAAACGCATTGATACATTTATTAAGAACAATATTTATAGACTTAGACATTTAGGTTAAACACGTCACGAAAATATGCGCGTGATGTGGCAGTCCCTGGTACACTCTGCTTAGTGATCTCTGGCAATGACTGCACTCGTGGCAATCTATTGCTAAGAGTATCTGCGGAGGAGTACTCCTTTAATGATCCCAATGATAGGTTGGCTGAAGATTCTTGTGACATTATGAGTTCGGGGTTCATCAGCGATTTTTGTAATCGGTTCGCCTGTTAATTAGTTAGTCGATGTGGTTTGCAATGGGAAAGACCAGAGTCGGTCTGGCGGCATCCGTGTGTAGCGCAACAAGATGGCGACTACTTCTTACGACGGAGTGAAATGCGGGAACGTTTTAACGTTTCAACCGCCCGGGATTTTGTTGGAAGGCAAGACTTTATCGAAGAAGTTCGTCTGTCTGTCGTGTTATAGTTTTAGAATTTCGTCGCGTAAGGGTAGATACATCAGTGGTGGCCATGATGCTTTTGTACTTCAAAATTTTGATTAATCCATTCAAGATTTTTTTTGTGCATCACTGCTGAGCATAAATATGTCCCCTATACATATCCTAATTTAATTTTCCTAATTATTACTTATTACTCTTGATACTCCAATAAACTTGAAAAGTTCGATCCTCAATAAACTTTAAATCAATCGTTCTATCACGCAGTCTAATCTAATGATAATCGTAAGCTACTATTTTTAAAGAGATGTGCAGTAGATTTATTGTCTATGGATGTGATAATCACTTCATCGATATCGGGTTTATGTGAATTATTAATCCGAATATGTTTCTAGAAGAATCTGGGTATTCAAATTATTTGCGATTTTACCTCTTATTATTTGGCAACTACAACAACAAAAGCATGAACCTACAACTTGTAATTTATTGAGCTGAATGACCTGATTGAGAAGTGTCGTGGTCCCCAGGAAGGGGGAAATTTCGGTACTGTCTTACAGAATGCTTTGAAGTTTAAAGATTAATTTAACACTCTTAACATAAAAAAGTTGACATCCGTTTAGGACATGATGCAATGTACCTTATATGAAGTTAATATCGAGTAGTTCGATAGTTGTAATAGTCTAATAAGTCAATCGGTAATCCCCCGGGTCGGCTCGGCCGATTCCGGTGCGTAAAACTTTAAATGTATTCGAATTTTTAGATTCCACGTTACACCTGTAATATTTTATTTGTTATAATACGTTTATTCATCATTCTACATTTGATTTTGGCATTGAAAAATTGGTTTATAAAATATTTCATCAAGCCGATGGATACGTATCGAAATTCAGGATTTTTGCAATTTTTATGGCATTTTTAAAGCACTGTGTGTTTGTTCGCAGATACATTTTTATTCGTTAAAAATGATTGATTAGTGTTACACGGTAATATTTCAAAGTGACGCCGTGGGTTCGCCAACGAAACAAAACCAACAGTGAAAATTGGCGTGAAGAGATTTCGCCGCCGCCTTTCTCTTTCCCTTTCTCTCATTCGTACATTTCACGTCACGGTAATGGGGATTTAAAAAACTATGCTTGCAGAATGCACAGCTAATTCACGGTTTTTGCTAGAATTTTTTTTATAAGCATTGCAAATTTATATTTGCATCTATTGCGGCACTGATGAATTACGCGGTTACAAAATTGCTTTAAATCGTATTTCTTTCAGGGAAATGTAGTGTGAAAACACTCTAGCCACTTGATTGTAAGTCGGTTTTTTCAGCGCTGTTTATAATTTGCGCAGTGACGTAGTTTGCTCGGGGGATTTCTGTATTCTCAGAAGAACTCTTGCACAAAGTCACTATTGACTTTTGCATCCGTCGTTGCGGTAACACAATAAGTTTTCAATTTACATACATCTTCGACTCTGCGTGGTTAGCGTCGCTCGTTAACGCCTTCTCATCCCGAAGACTCTCTCATCAGACGGAATATTCAGTTGGTTGTGGGACTTCCGCAAGAACATATCCCCGGCGGTGTTGCGGCGTCGCAGACTCCCCCATCTCGCGACAATGGAGTGTCAGCTGAATGCAAGCCCGGCTCGACACGCGCCGTGGGAATTCCCCGAGTTTGCCACGGGCTGCCTCTGCTTTTTCATTTCTCCCTAACAAGTCGCCGTCCGTTTTCATACATTTTCCGCAAGGATTCGTAGCTTGAAATATAATTATGCTGATATGCCGAAAGTGCACTTTGCAAATAAGCCCACTTTCCATAATATTTTGCGAGTCACAACTAATGTTTTATTTATTAGTTTGGAAAAGAAAACAAGACAGAATACTAATTAAAATATTTTATTTCATCAAAATCAATTTTATAAATACCAGTGGCGTACGGTGGGTGTTGTTGTTGGGTGTGCTGTATGTGGGAAAAAATTCAGTTTTTTTTAATGAATTTTACTATTATTTATACATTAATTATATTCTTCGTTTTTAAAGTATACATTTTTCAATGACACTAATATAAAATGTTCGGTTTTAGTTTTGGTTTTTTTCTCCTATGATAATAGGCTTAGGCCACATAATTAGGGTTAATTTCCATAACAGGTTAATTTTCCTGACCTTGTGAGCATTTATGTCCTGGGTTAATTCTGTTTGGAACAAAAAATGGGCGTTCTATTAACGCAGTAGTATTTGGAAGAGTTAACATTAGTTTATCTAACTTATAAACGTCTTGAATCCCCGACAAAAGATTATTTTTTCCATGAACTTTACTAATTCATGAACAGATACTAGAACTCGTCCTGGGCTAGTGCTCAATCATCTCGCGCATTTTTGGCCATGATGATAGAAAAATTTCGCTGTTTCAAAAAGTGGAGATGATCTCAAAACGGTGATAAAATGCTCAATTTTTGAACGATTTTGCAATTTTTAGGGCTCTCAAAAAGATGATGATGTGCTCTATTTTTGTACGTTTTTGCAATCTTTAAGGCTCTTAAATTGAAGATGGTGTGCTCTATTTTTGTACGCTTTTGCAATTTTTAAGGTTTTCTAAATGGTTATATAATTGTCAATTTACGTTCGATTTTGCATTTTTAAGGCTCTCAAAATAATGATAAATAGCTCTAATTTTTTACGGTTTTGCAATTTTTAAGGCGATCATAATAGTGATAAAATGATTTATTTTAGTACGGTTTTGCAATTTTTAATGCCATTAAATAAGTGATAAAATGCTTAATTTTCGTATTTTTCTCTCAAAATGGTTATAAAATGGTCAAACTCTAAAATTACGCGTCCGCGAATCGGCTATTGACCAATGGCAGTGGAGGTCGTATTCTTTCCCCAAACGGCGGACTACCTATCTCTTCTTTCGCGATATCAGCGCCAGGCCTAATTGTAGCTGGTTCTTCCCAGACTGCTGGGTGAGTCATTTCTTACAAAAGCTGTTTAATTCGAACGCAAATCGACACTATTTTTCTAGTTTATTATTAGTTCTAGTGTTAAATTGTATAGATTTTTTAATCGTGCTGTACATAATTTATTTTTTTAAACGTTTACGTACTTTTATTAGGTGTTTAATGAAAATAATTGAATTTCGTGGAACGGCATTACATTAAAGCATTTCATGTGCCTACAATGGCATTTTCGCACTTTACATGAACGCAGGCGATCCAGAACTGTAGCGAAACAAATATAAAACAAAACGTAATTATTGCTGATATGACTGTTGGCAGTAAAATAAAATTGGTTTTGTTAAATTAACGACATTCACCCTCACTATAGGCGATTGAGAAAACAACAAAAAAGGGATGCAGACAGTTTGAGGCGATGGCGTGACTGGGACACATTTGATAGTTAAATAGAAAGCACGGGTACTACTTTGCTGGAAACCTGTGAAAGATAAAGGAAACAATAGTATGGAATAGTTTCAGCGGATTTATACTGCGCACGAAGATTTTCCAGCTAGACATTTTTAAATTGCGCCGCCATACTAATGACAATATTTTTATGTGCTTGATTCAAAAGAAGTATTATTAGCAACTATAAAATCGTTGGTTACCCATTGACACGAATATATATTTAGCGTTTTTTTATTAACTGCTCTTGAGTATATATTACATTGAAAAGTGGGCTACGAATACATAAGCGACGATATAAGGACATTTTTGAATGATGAACTTTCACCAAGGGCATTATTATAATCGCTTTCATCGAATAAATTATGGCTCTTGTGAAATTCGTTTTAAAGCATTATGTTTAATTGTACTATGAGTGGCCACTGGGTAATTATTTTATACATTTTTCTGTTGCGAAATCCTTAGCATGCTATAATTTTCATGTATTAAAGTCTAATAAGAAGGTCAATATTAAAAGGACCTGTATGAATAATTATTATACATATATGAATATGTAGAATGGTCAAATCGCATCCAGAACATTTCAAAGTTTTGTCGCTTTGAGAGTTTCAGATGAAATCTTCAAAGTTTGCTGTCGAATATAATAAAATTTTAGTATTGCAAGAGATATACACCCGTGTATATAAATACGATTATTATATTTTAATAAATAATATTAGTTGATGTATATTTTTTATTAATGTCGGAAAAGCTCGCTCACTTGCTTCAATATATATATTTTTAAATAAAAACAGTTAGATTTTATTTGTTAAGAGTATCTATCGATGTTAAAAAAATAGTATATTGCAATATATACATACACAATACACTGTAGGTAACTGCAAGTACTGCAAAAAACGCAAAAAGCTTTTGGATGAAATAATGTTAAATAAATTTAAATTTTCCAATTGAATACTGATGTTTTATTTACATTAAAATACTATATATTAACATATCAAATAAAAATTGAAGCATAGATTAATTAAACATGATATTTTATATTTGATATGATAATAATTAATTTAATTATAGAAGGATTGGTTTTAAAAACAAGGGATTGGCCGCTATATTTGTCCCATATTTTTTTTGTCGTGTTGGTACACTTGTTCTTGATCTATTTTAATATTTCTATCCATTTTGGATGCTTACTTTATTGTTGATTGTATAAAAAGGTTTCACGTGTTTTTGTGTGCTCGGATATTCATTGGCATGGCTTCCTGTGAATTTCCTTAAGTTGTTAAACGCCATACCCAAAAATTGCATTCTAGCAATTTTTTAAAATTCAAAAAAAGCGCTGTTACAAGTTTATGATATATCTGATAGAGACTGAGATGTTTGGGGACAACATAGTTGTTTATCAATCTATTTTATCTCATTAGTAATTTTATACAGAAATATTTAAAAGAACGATTTAACCCCTTTTTGTGACATTGCCAACCTAGACGATTTTTGTTAAGCTTTATTTATTTTTACAGAAAGTTAGATTGATTCGGATTTTAATTAGAAGTTCATTATCTTACTTTTTTAAATCGTCTATTATTTAGATAATGTATCTTAGTGAACATCATTTTTTTTTAATTTCTGGCTAGCATATTTCGTCATTTATTAGAAGATATTCATGATAGATAGATACCTTTTTCCCTACTAGATGCAGAAGATTATGCTTTCCGAGTACGTGATTTGGTTGCTTCTATTGAATATAAGCTTCTAGATTTTAGATATATCAATCTCAAGTTCTACAACGATAATTTCGCAAAAACAGTGGTTCTCTAAAGGGCAGTAACCACTAAACTTTACGGTCAAAATGGTTCTTTTGTCTATATGGTGAGATTGTAAAGGAATTATTCATCATAGAATTCCTAAACACGGGTGAATAATAACGGAAAAATTATAATGTAATAATCTGAAACGATTAAAAGAAGCAATTTGTGAAATAAAACCCAGCATATTCAATAAAGATCATATTGTCAACAGTATATCCTACATTGAAAATTCATCTTCTTGCTGTTCTGAATCCAATTATGATTATATATGATTTACGCAAGTAGAATATATCTAGAGAGAGTATAAAGTCCTTACTCGTTTTCAAATTTTGTTTAATACGTCGAATTAGGTCATAATAGGATTTATGATATTTTTCTTAGTTAAAGAATTTTTCTTCTAATGGTATTTACTTTTGAAAAGTGGATTAAATGTTGCATTCGTATTTAATCTCTTAGGATTCTTTATTATGAAATAATATCTTTAAGCTTCGTAATGTTTTTGTAACCATTCAGCGATTGCGATGAATATTATTTATTAAATTGAATTGGGAGCATGTTATACATTTTGCTTAAGAATCGTGCACTGGACCAGCGAAACTTTGACAACATTATGAATGAGACATTAACTTATGTTTCCTCTTTGCATCCACATCGGAGGCGGAGGCTCGCGATCTCGCCACCCTCGTCCCCTTCGCCGCTCAGACACCCATTGAAAATGTCCCAGAAAAGTTTTTCAGCAAAGAAAAGAGGACCAACTTTGCTTGTCGTTAGTTGAAAATCTAATTAAAGTTGAAATTTTATAGAGCGCACCTATTCATATCTCCTCACCTCGAGGAGAGCGCGCCACTAAAGCAGCACGTCTCAAATTTTTTATCCTTTCGAAATTTATTTCCTCGTCCTTTTTCGGCGGAGAGAAAAGAAGTTGGGCGCGGGCCTATTCAGCGGTGTTTAACTTTGGCCAGGGTCGCGGGGGTCTAAACAATAAAAACGGGGAGCGCCATTGTCCCCGTAAACCCGGAGTGCTTACGGGAATATCGCAAATCATAACGTGTAAAGGGTCGCACTTTGGCCCGTATAACTTTATCGTCGGGCTCGAGGACCACTAACTTTTATAACGTATTCTTTCGTTACACGATACACGAGTTTAACTGTCTGGTAAGGGCTGACGCAGACGGGCGACGACATGTCTCCGAGTTATACGGTCGCACTAAAAAAAAAGTGAGGACGCATTTGTCAAAAATTGCAAGTCACGACCGCGAATTGCGAATTACCGGTTTACGGCAGCGAATGGGATGTCAAAGTGCGCGTTTTACACATTTAATATTTTTTTAGTGTTATATAAAAAAAGTAAGGGCGGATTTTTTCAGATTTGACATATTTTCAGGTGTGATCTGTTTATGGCAGCATCTTATCCAAATGTAATAGTGATCGTAGATAATTTAAATGTGTATTTACGGAATTTGAGAAGTATTTACATTGTTAAATCGGCCGAGCCGACCCGGGGATTACATGATTGAAGATCTCAACTTCATCGGTGTTAGTTTACAACACGACGGGCGGTCCAAATCAGAAAAGAAGGCTGCTGTATGCAAACGTCGCCCAGAGTATCCTCTCTAGTATGGAACCCCAATATGGGCTCTGGAAATGAAAATTGAGAGATCAAGGAAGAACCTAGCAAGAGTGCAGAGAGCCGTTGCTCGACCCTTTAAGAGAACGCGGTATTGGTGCTGGCTGGAATACCACTAATAGACCTACTAACCGAGGAGCGTAAAAAGATGGATGAGCACCAAAAGCAGAAGCCGGACTTAAGAACAACCGAGCACCGGAAAAGAGTACGCCTTCGTCTGATAAAAAAAATGGCAAGAGCGCTGGGAGGTCACTTCAAACGGGAAATGGACGGGAAATGGATCGAACCGTGGCTCAAAAATCGCCAACACGTAGGGTTTCATCTTTGCCTACTTCTAGCTGAACACGGATGCTTCGGAGAGTACCTCAACCGAATCGGCAAAAAGGCTACCACGGAATGCCACGAATGCGGAGAAGCGCTGGACACCGCTGAGCACACTTTTTCTACACCGTACACTCTTTATAGAAGCTCTAAAAAGCCTAGGAGGAGAGACGATAACCATTAAAGTCGTGCAGAAACTCCTACTCGGCAAAGACGAAGAACATAAGACACTATTTACCTTTGCCGCGATAGTAATGTTTACTAAGGAGGAAGCCAAAAGATCAAGACGGTCCACACGAGAGCAAGGATAACGGAAAGAATCGATATCTAAGAAGGACGTGAGGTAAAGTTTTCCCCCGAAAGTCAGCCACCACCACGCTGAATATCAACGACAGTACCCTGGTGGTGGTCGGAGCTGGAGGAGGGGTTTTAGCTCGATTTTTTCCAGCTCCATCTCCTGAATGTCTTTTGAAGATCTCCCCCCCTCAAAAAAAAGGTTAGCCTAATTTTATAGAACCGGTATACTTTGGAATAATCCGTGCATTCGAGGTTTATTACTGCAAAAATCTGATATAGATATTAAAGTCATAGGGATGATTCGACAAGGAAAAAAATGACGTAATATTAAGAGGACCCAGAAGTAATGTCGTATTTTGTCAATTTTGTCAAGTTTTTCACTGTTTTTTGAAATGTATACTTACAAAGTAATATCCATTATAATCTTTGACTTCTACAATCTATTTATTTATTTTTCAAAGAGATTCTACATTGTTCACCGTTTTATTTTTTTGTCTTTCAAAAAATGTTTCATCTACCGTAATAGATGGTATTTTAAAGGTGCCAGATCTGGCGAATATGGTGGATCCAATAAAGTGTCCCGACAGGGGTCGTTAATTTTTTATTGTGAAATCTCAGTCATAAGAGGACGGACGTTTTGCAGGATTATTTTAAGGGTTTTCACTAGATTTCGCCACTTTTACATAATTTCGCAATAAAATATATAATCTTTAAATAGAACATCCATTTTTCATCTTCAATAATTAAATATCAAAGAAACGGGGGATACTGAACTTTTTCTTGCATAAATCTGCACATGTTCCGTCTTGTTGGGGTCGAACAAATGGTGCCGGACCTGTTACCCTGAACTTTAAGAAATCTTTAAGTTGTTGAGAGGCATTTGATGATCTTATTAGATATTTTTCCGATACTCATCGCTAGTTTTTGCGTCGATTTAAGTTTTCAAAATCACTAAATTCGCTTGAGTATGTCGTCCTCTTCCAGGTTAAATTCCCAAATCAATGCTTCCAGATTTTTTTAACAAATATTTCTAATGGCTTTACTGTGGAACAGCATGGAACTCCATAAATGTTGTTTTGAAGGACACACTTTTCTCATTATCGCTAGACTCAAGAAAAGGAATAAAGGATATTTTTATACATCTCAAAACATTATTGTAGTAGTATACTGTTATAAAAAATGTTAACATAGTCTTTCCAGGATGACCGAGTTCACCAGAGATGATATTACGGAGCACAATGCCATTGTTGGCTGAGAACTAATTTCTGACGAATCCTTTTAACTTTTGTGGATCATGACTTTAATGTGATGACATCAGAAGTTTTCGGAATTTCCTATATTGTGCACAATAATAATTACGGAAACTGACGGAGATCTCTCTGATGAAAAAGAGGTAAACTTGATCCATCCAGTACCAAACAAAGAAGACGCTTTAACGTATATTGAGGGCCTTAGAAGCTATTTTACAAGCACTAAAGCTCCGCAATATTCGCAACTAGACTGGATTGGGAGCTACAGAATTGTTGCAGCTCTCCAAAAATAGCAAATTGCCAATTATATGGAGAAAAATAAAGACATGTAGATCGCCAACGTCCAAATATAGACAGGGCATCAGAGGAAGAAGACGTTCCTATACCAATCCGATTTCCGTGATTTTCTTAGTGAAAAATATATTTTCATTATTTATTATTGAATACTATCTCCTAAAAACTGTTAAAACAATTTGATGAGAGAGGTTTACAAAATTTTTCCCTTAATTATTTGCATAATTAACCTATATTTAGTCATTAAGGCTCTTAATATTTATATTTTGTCTTAAGTATTCAAGATCTCGAGTTTTATATTGTCATGTTTATTTTTTATGCCTAAAACAACATTCCCAATACTTTTAAACTTTTAAATTTACTTACCCTTTAATATGCCTTGGATTGAATGAGATTATTTTCGAAAAGTAGGCCATTATCTGTAAAAAAAATTCAATATAATATACATTAGCCTTCTAGTCCACTAGAGACTTTTTGAGCAGTTTTAGAGCACGTTTTGAGCATTAAAAAAACTTATCCCCTTGAATATGAATGTTATTCGAGAGATAGTATGAGCGAAAAATCATAACGATCAAAAATCAAAGGGAGTTACAATTATTTTCAGAGGATATAAAGTTTTACCATCTTCAAGAGTATTCTAAATTTTTCAATTTATTTTATTATGTGATATCCTGATATCTCCTATAAACCTAATCAAAACATTATATATAAATTAAATTTAAATGCATTTACCCTAATTAAATCAAATTATTACCTTATTTAGTAATAAGTGTCAGGTTGATTGATTTACAGAGTGGACAATACTCATAAATTGCGGATAACAGTGGTCGAGTATCGTTTAGCAGCTCAATGGACTAATTACATAATTCTAACCAACAGCTTTCCTGCAGCACTCCAGAGTGCAGGGTGGTTCGCGTGCATCGGCCACATAAATTAGAACCAGTGCCCGGATCAAGAGATACATAGTTTTATAGAAAGCTCACCGGACAATTTACTCCACTCCCATGGTTATGCCGGGTTTTGCAATCAGGTGTGATAATGTGGCCCATTTAAGAATTTAACGTGGGGGAGATTGATTTATGAGGGCCACGCCGCGAAAACACTGCCGTGTTTAAATTAAAACGGCTAAGTGAGCTCTCTGGTATTAAATTAAAAATGCATAGCTCTAAATTAAATCCAGCGGGGATAGTGTGACTACTGCGTCAAGTTTAATAGGTACCAGCTGCGATATCCGAAAGGGAGCTTAAAGCTATTAAGATGCATGCAGTTCACATAATCCGGGAAAATTGAATTTTCCTGAATGTGTCTCGCAAACAGCAAGGCACCTTAATATCACTCTGAATTATGAACGCTTTTATAGCCATATCAAGTGTGGGGTTTTTTTTATTAAATAGCCCGGGGCTGTGTCGAAGAATCCACGAACGAAAACAATTATAAATATTTTCAAGTGACATTTATTTAAGGCAATATACAAAAATATTACATAATTCATTATTAAAGCGAGCTATGTCATAAACGAATGCTTCATTTTATTATCGAAAGTTCAACGACGTTCTAAAATCTCATTATTTACAACATATTACGTCTAACAATACTTTTTGATTTTTCTAGCTTAACATTTAAAGCTTAATCACGACATGATAACTTATTCGATCAAGGAACTATTTTATCTTAAGTCTATCTGGTCATCTAAAATATTAAATACAAAATAATTGATTTATTTGTCGGTCAGCAAAACGAAATTATTATTTATTTACATGTACATAAGATATGGCTTTTATTAAAATTATAATTGACTTAAAATCCATTTAGAAATGTGTATTGAGATTGATATGTGTATTATGAAGTATGATGAGAGTGCAGATTTTTCTTGATTCGAGGTGCTGTCGTCGTAATCATCGTCGTCGTCGTCGAGGTCTGTCTTCCTCATTCGTAAATCTGTAAGAATATAAATTAGGTAAAATATTTTGTTTTTCATTTGTCACATGTTACATTGAATTCTGGTATTTCCGTAAATTTTTTTAAATATTTTTTTGTTCAAATTATGCAAAATTATTAATAAATTCTATGTCTAAAATTTTTTTGCAGGTTTTATCTGCCTGTATAACCGCAAGGAATCATAAGGATATGATTATACAGAATCTTCATTAAAATAGTAAATGCAATTCTTTCAATTTCTTAAAATAAAAATAATTGTATTATAATGAACTACATCATCATAGGTGCAACTGCCTTATTGTAGAGACTCATCCAATACCCTCCTCTATTTTATCCGGTCTGCCACCACGTCGCTCCATCCTCCGGTAAGTTTCAATGATGAAGTGTCCTTCTGTATACAGTCCAATCACCTCAGCCTTTGTCTTTCTTCCCTCCGGGGACAGGAAGGCATGTTCATCATAAGTCTTTTCAGGTGTTGCCTGTCCCTTATCCTTGACATGTGACCGGCTCACCGTAATCAGGACACTCTGACGATAGCTGTGACCGGTATATTCTCGTATAGTCGGTATAGCTTCTTGTTGTTTCAGATAAGCCATTTTCTGTCGTCGAATATGGCTCGAGATATACGTCTCAGAATTCTCATCTCTAGGATATTCAGTTGTCGCTAATCTTGTTTTGTCAAAGCTTATATGTTAGGACAGGCCTGATGAAGGTCTTGTAGAGCTTGATTTTGGTTTTCTTTAAGAGTATTCTCGATCGTAGATGATTTTGAAGTCTAAATTGGCAGCGGTTCTTCGTACTTGGTACTAAATTGGTTTTATTATTTGTAATAAATGAGCCGAGATATGTGAAGTCCTGGACAGCCTCTAAGCTGTACTCTTCGACTATCAGGGGTTCAAGGATTCGTCCTTGGGATATTACAAACTGTACCATAAAATCTATAGAGTAGATGCAAATAGTGTCCATTATATTAGGGGGATTAAAAGCAAATCACGTCTTTTATAACTTGATGTTTGAGAGCAGTTTGTGTCAAAACACGGCCAAGGAAACTTGTCTGTAAGTTTTGTTTGCTTAGAACTATTGTTTAGCATTATTTATTAGTAATAAAATTATATTATTGTTAAGGATAAAATGTCGAAACCTGAAATTTACGAAGGACATATCAGAGATTGTATGCTACATTTAAGACCACTTGAATTACAGCAAAGCTACTAAAGCTATTAAATAAATTTATGATAAAGTGTTAAGAGAACGTAGATGTTAATTTAGGTTTCAAAGGTTCAAATCGGAAAATAGAAAGATAAAAGATACATCTGAATTTGGACGACTTTCTAAATTTGATAGTGACATATTGAGATCCCCTGTCGAGTGGGATCCTCGATTAATCATCAAGGAATTATCGCAGAGACTCAAATCTCCATGGTCCTCTGTATAGTCACATTTACAACGCATCAAGAAAATAAATAGAATGGAAATTTGGATACCGCACAAACTATTCGGAAATAACAAAATAAGCAGTAAAATATATTGACAAAGAATTCGATCCTTTTTACACCAAATAGTAGCTGGAGATGAGAGATGGATCGTTTACGATAATATAAGTCAAAAAGGGCAATGGCTTTCTCCGAATTTCGTCCCGACTCCTATGCAGGAGCGCGCCATCTATATGGCCAGATTGTGCGGTGCACACAGGCGCCTGAAGATTTGGTACGCTTAAAGGCGCCAATTAGGGAAAAATATCAAATATTACCTCATGAAACATTCTTAAAGTCTTATTAAAGAATGAAAATTTATCGCACTGAAAAGTTTTTTTGGGCATTTGATGGGATGTAAGAGGAATAGTTCTTAATGAATTATTAAAACCGGGGAAAACAATTACTGCAGATGTTTATTGTCAATTATTGGAAAGATTAAACGATACAATAAAAATCAAACGTCCAATTTTGCTTAACAGAAAGGGAATAATTCTTCATCACGATAATGGAGGCTTCATAAAGCAAGAATGACCCAAGAAAACATGTAGGAATTAAACTGGGAGTTTCTGCCACCTGTTTTATATACCCCAGACCTTGCTCCTTCCGATTAATTTTTATTTTCAGGCCCACGAAACACATTAAAAATAATGTTTTAGAAATGAAATGAAGTCTAATATTTTTTGTCATATATTTAATTATATATTATACTATTTTTATGTAATATTTTGTTTGTCATTGACCAAAATTCAATATTGACAATAGTAAAAATATATTTCGACACGAAAATCAGGTGTAAAATTATCATATTTGACATAAATTCGATATACATATATTTACGGCATAATTTATTGGCGAAATATAATATATTAAATTAAAAAATTGTTCAAGAAATTTTTTAACGACCTTTTAGTCAACTGGAAAATTAATAATTATATATAAGGCATACAAATTCATGCCCAATTAATATTTTAATTAGAATTTTGTCAATGCTGAAAGAAGAATTTTGTATAATATGTTTTTTGGGTTGTGACAAACCGTCTCAATTTTTCAGTATTCTGTTCATTATATATGCTTTTAATTTTTTTTAATGTTGATATTCTAAAACTATTCACTTCTTAAACAACACTGCTATACCAGTCAAGCATTCGCGACTTTTTTTGGTACCGAGGATTTTATTAGTTTGATCTCTACAACGAGGGATAAAGACATTCATTCGCTTTATTTGATTTAATAAAATCATTAACATCTTTATTATATTAAAGCATAAAGTCAATACCATGGTAAGGACGATTAAAATAGTTTACTATAAATTTAGTAAATAGTTTTATTTTATTATATGTTTAGTTTTATATATCATTTAAATACAAATGTATATATTATTCGGAAAATTGTATGCGACATACATTTAATGAAATTTTCATTTTATTCCGCGTCGATTCAGCTCGGTTGTGTGCGAGCCCCTTTATTCGCACTTGTGAATTTGTGCGTAGAGTTTTCCACGGCGAAATTCTCGATTTTCTTCAAATATGACCTTTGTCGCTTAGTATTTTTTATCAGGACCCTCGGTACAAATTTAAACAGTCACTGATCAAAGAAAATCATTAAAACCTACCCTGCGAGCCGACTATGCCGTCCCCGATGTCGTTTGAGTCCACAGCGTTTGAGGCCTTGCGATTTTTTCCTGCAATGGAAATTTGATTAATTTTCGCCAAATAAAAAACATTTTTTTTTACCTCTGAAACATATCCCGATGATTTACATTTCAGTGAAATTTTGCAAAATATTTAATGTAATTATTTTATTACCTTTTTTAGATGTGGCATCGGCGTCGGATTTTTGCGTAGTGCGAGCGAGTGCTGAAAATATTTAAACTGTTATATATTTTGAATTAAAATAATGCATTGGACGGCGCTGAAATTAATGGAAATGCAGCTGAAATATTTTACGTTCGTGTTTCATAACAAAGAAGTGTCATATAATAGCCATCAACATTTTTAATCTATATCTATGTACTTTGCTCCATTTTCCATAATGTCCTGAAAGAAGTTATTGTTCTCGATTCCGGGGAAAATTTTAAAACAATTTTTCATCTCAGCGCGTAATATTCGTGTTGAATAAAATTGAATAGTAGAGATATTTTTTTTCTATGGCGCACAATGGTGCATTTCCGTTTGCCATGATTAAAATACTCCAGATAGATAAGATTCAATTATTTTTTTAAATATATGTATAAGTATAGCTTACGATAGACTTTAATTGTTCCATCAGTGTCTCCTAAAGAGTTTTTCGAAACGCAATTATAGGATCCAAAATCGGAGGGTCCCATCGATTTTATTGTCAATTTCATGTGGATTTTGTAAATGTTGTCTAAAATTACCGGAAGATATTTACCACCTGCAATTAAAAAAAATATTAATCATTAGTATAATAGAAAAGGATCTGAATAAAATTAATATAGAAATGTTTGAGTTGAATCTTCACAGAATTCATATTTTTTATTTCTTTTGACAGGAAAACGTCTCATTACACATTTTATTAAAAATGTAGCCGTTAGTTTCAGTTATATTACATAAGAAATGTGCATTTATTTTATCTATTCATTTTTAATATTTAATGTCAAAAGAAAGGTGCAATATTACATAAGTTTATAATAAAGTATTACATTGTAATATAGGATGTTGCATGTGTTAAAAGCATACTATATATATATATGAATAAATAATTTTATTTGTTTTTTTATGAGCTCATAAAATTATACATATATAACTATTTAACAATACAATATTGCATTTGTATCAAAAGTATTTATTATTAGAGAAAACTAGTCGTTATAAAATCCTCTCTTGGTTACAGCCACATTGATTTAAGCTGGAGCATCAACAAATAAGTATCGTCTAAGTCATCTTCTTAAATAAGGATGCATACATCTCGCATATTGAATATTTATGTTGAATAATAAAGTTTCTAGGAACGAAAACCGTAGATTATAACCGTATTTGAAAGAAGAGCAGAACTTTTTAAATCTTTCTTTGGATTAATTATAGATATAGAAGGTTTGTTCGTTATGAAGCTCGTTAGTTGTTAATATTTATGATATAAATAAATAATTACACAGTACATATAATAATTGAACATAATATATAATATTTTTTACAATTATTCGGAGATATTTTCATTATCTTTTCGTCTTATATTCGTTGGTGGCTCCTGCGATTTTTCAGCGATTGCAATTATTTATTTTAAATATACCTAGGTTATTTGTAGTGTACGGTTTTTTGTTTCTTTTCTTTATACATTTAATAATAACAGGAAAATGCTTGCTTAATAAGGTGGCGGAGTTTTTTAATTTATTTTTAATGCATTACAGAGAATATTTGACAAAACCTGAAAAAGATGTTGCTTTTATCAACTATTTCTCATTATCGTAAGTGCAAATGGTCGTAACTTGAGAACTAACTATTTCTTGCAAAGAAAAAAAATAGGAATATCACAAGAACTTAGTTGATTATCTTTATCAGAACGTTAGACTAAGAAAAAAAATCTTGAAGAATTTATCTCCATATTCAATCTTCATCTGTCTGACGTATTGTTTTTTAACAATTAGCAGGTTCATAACAAGATCGTCGTTAACAGATATGTATGAATTTTAAAGGAGTTTTTAGGCATCTTATTCAGTATTACTATTTTACTTATTTTCATTGGGAAGATTGTCGATACAAGATTAGAAATTTGTTCTTAACACTTTAACATCCGCTTACGCCACGTTGGCGTCCTGTCTCAGTCAACTGATATCTACCGCTTTTTACGCATACTTTAGATTATGGAACAATAAAAATCTCAAAGTATAAACATTTTTTGGACAGGAGTTTCCGACATTTATTGGATAAAATATTTTTTTTGAGATTCGGTTCTCCAAAATGTTTACGAACGCGTAAATATCAGGCGTAAGTTTTAGGCGAAATCGTATCGAAATATATATATTTTTATTTATTTGACTACGATGGATGGATGACATAACAAAACAGAACGATTCGAAACCACCATTTACCAATATAAAGTTTGGATAAGATTCTAAAGATACAGGGGAAAAGAGTATCTTACACTGATATTCCCCTCAGTGTCAAACCACGACACTGGTTAATTTTTATATTATTTTAGTTAGATGGAAACTTATATTATTTGTTTTATAATTATTTATTCAACGAGGGATAGATGGCATTAAATTAATTAATGGCAAAGCCCAAACTACCCACATAAATATTATTTTATGAAACATGCGGAGGAAATGGGTGTCTTCCTTTCACATACCCCAAAGTCAATGTCATGAAGTATTCTCTGAATTCATAGTTTTTGTTAGACACCTATCCGACTACTAACCTAGCTTAGTCGCGACTTACTAATATCCACCTACAAGCCATAATACCGGTTGTTTTGATATTATTAGTATTCGTATTTACTAAATTTGGTATTATGCGATTTCTTCCTATTGTCCTACATTGAAGAGATACAGACAAACTCATAGGGAAAAAAATACGTAGAAAATGTGCATGAATTCTTGGAAAACCCCTGAAACGAGCTGTATTATGTGCCTTATGGAGGCTACGTTAAAATGAATAATTATTATAAATAATTCCGCAATCGTTTCGATTGTTTTGTTTTATCTATTTTGAAAAATCGATATTCTTAAATTAGCTTTTAAATTTAATTAATATGTAATCATAGCTTTCTGCTCTTTATCTCCTAAAAATTAAAAAATGTTGAGACGATGTCCATAATTTAAAATTATTAGAG
Organism: Philopotamus ludificatus; assembly: GCA_022495035.1. Taxonomy (NCBI): domain Eukaryota; kingdom Metazoa; phylum Arthropoda; class Insecta; order Trichoptera; family Philopotamidae; genus Philopotamus; species Philopotamus ludificatus. The sequence goes on along the minus strand of JAGXCT010036326.1, from coordinate 54,839 downwards.
ATTTTTAAAAGAGCCTTTTTTGTGCACAATGCGAAGAGGAAATAACTTAATTAATATGTTAATTAATGATTATTTTTTCCAGCCCCTGTATGTCCTTGATCAAATGTTGTAATTGATTTATGTAGGTATCGAATTAAAGTCTGCTGTAGCTTTAAAATTAAAAAATATTATTCATGCCTATGTTTGCCATTGCCATGCTTTGCCGGAGAGCTGGCTGTTTGACATGTCGCGCGTTACACCATTTTTTTTTTGATACAAAATTGTGGTGCACGAAAAGCGATTCCTCCCGCGGCAGTCGATTTTCCGCTTAGTAAAGTCACGAAAAAGATCCCATTCAATAAACTTCAAACGTTTTAAAGCACAAAAGCGCATAAACAAAAACGTGATTCGCATTCTGCGCTTACAAAGCGGCGGGGCTCCGCCCCAGCCCCCTCCGACGCCGGCGTGCAAAAATGTTGAATGCAAATGCGAAGACACAAACTTTTAATTAAAAACAAATGGAGCGAGTGCGGCCCTGGCCGCGGCCACGTGGTGCGTGCTAATTGTTTCTTGGGCAAGTGTTGCCGTTCAGCAATTACGATCTCAGGGGCGGAATGGCGGCGATTGGAAATTTAATTAATACGTATTTTCGCTTAATTAATTGTTTGTTTACTTGGCCACGCATCGATAGCAACGAAACAACTGTGCACAGTCCGATAAATACCATTGCAGCAGTCTCGAGATGCTTTCTGCAGTATATGCTTAGAGTGGAGTCCTCAATCCTTAGAATTGCAGTCCTGCTGATCGGAGATTATCAACTTTTCTAAGCTATCAAGATAGCACTGGATATACGGTCAGACTATCGGAGAATACGATGCAAGGAAATGTAGTCTAAGGACAAGTTGTCGATATCGTTTAACACGAACGTGTTTGGATAGTTTTCAATGGCAAGTAAGTTTAATATTAGGGGGCCAGAAAGAAATTGTGTATTTTATAATTTAATATTCGAGTGCAGTTTGTGTCCAGACACAGATTTTTTTTAGTAGAACTGGTAAAATGTCAGATCAGACTAGTGAAGTGCACGTAGATGTCAATTTAGGTTTCAAGCATTACATCGTGAAATAGAAATATAAAAGATACATCTGAATTTGGAAGACTTTCTAAATTTGATGGTGACATATTGAAATCCCCTGTCGAATCGGATAATCGATTAATCATCAAGAAATTATCGCAGAGACTCAAATCTTTATGGTCATCTGTACAGTCATATTTACAACGTATCGGGAAAATAAATAGAATGGGAATTTGGATACCGAACGCACTATTTGAAGATAAAAAGAGCAGAGAAAAACATGCGATTCTTTGTTGTCAGAGAAGACAAAGAATTCAACCATTTTTTTTTACCAAATACATGATTTTCACTCAAAATGCACCCTTTTGGAATTCAAATTAACCCTTTGGCAAATCAAATCAAGCATTTTTAATTTTAAATTAACCCTAATTCAGTAGGAATTTAGAGGAAAAAAGTTTAAAGTATACATTCAAGTTCCAAAAAGTAGGAAAACATATCCAACAGTGGATATAGAAAAAGAAGTGCGAAAAAGTACAGGAAAATACGATACCTTTAATAGTTTTTTCCATTAAATGTACGACACATAAATATAAATAATAATAAAAATATCTAAATGATGTTTTTACTTCTATTCATTTGGGAATAATTAACAAAATAGTTATTTTGACTTCTTTGTGAAATATTATTTTTCGAGGTTACAGGAAGATTACTTTCCATCGTATTTTCCATTTGTTTAATATATATGTATCTTTGGATTCAAATTTCTTTGCTTATGCTATTTACCCTAGCCGTGCCGATGGGGTATATTTGTGACCTATTAAACCTATATGACATAAGCTTTGTCTAAAAAAGCCTAAAGAATAAATAATTATTGACCTTTATTGCCTGCAATTGCGAAAAAAAATAAAAACAACAATATTCATGTATACGATGTGCCAAATGCAAATGAAATGTATACTAGTGACACGTGCCGCGAGAACTTGGCGTTAAGTCTACCGGTATTTTGGACTTTCTACTAAGAAGAATAATTATTTTTTTAAAAAAGAATCAAGATATTCATAAATATTTCATCAATGTCGTGATTTGAAATGATTGGGGTATATTTTTCATTATTTAGACCCCCTTCGGGTGACGCGATTGTTTTCGAGCCGCCGTGACGGATCGTTTAATTAAAACAACTGTATTTAAATACCTGGTTTAATATATATTTCTTTAATTTAAAGAATAAATAAATAAATAAAGATCCACACATGGATTATGAAACATAAATGTATAATATATAATAAAAAAATCATTGTTTAAATTATGATATCGATTGAACTATCGGCAGAACTGTTAGTTAAGATTAGACGTCTCCAAGTAACCATATCCTCGTTTTAAATGGATTACCATTTTTTTTGCAAAGAGTTAATTCGGCTTCGGTAAATGCAAAGAATATTAAACGAACTTTATATACGATTTTTTTTATTTTAATCTTAAATATTGCGATAATTAGATAGTAACATATTAATTATGAATAGGATTTCTATACAAATAGGCTTTTATTATATTATTTAAATTAATTTGTTTAAAATTGTTTTTTTTTTAATTAATAAATAATATCACAAATATCTGCATTGGTAATTATATACATTTAACCCAATAACTCATAAATATTTATTTAGCTGTTAACAATATGGGCATTACAGCATCGTGACATTTTTTTTCAATTATTCAGCAACCACGTGGTGTTTTTTTCTCTCTCTCTCTGTATGATCGGGATAAAATATAATTCTCGTATCGTATGAATAATCAAATGAAATTGAATTACATATGGAAATTGAGTCGAAACGAGAATGCGGAGAATATAAAAAAAAATCAATGCGAAACTTTTAATGTATGTGTGTAAAGGGTAAATAAATCTATGCGTACTTTTGGGGAATATATGTGCCACGTGGATATTTATGAGTGTGGAGAATGAAATAAATATGTGATTGGAGGTATATAAGTTTGCTGAGAAATACACAAATATATTAATTCGGATGGAATGTGTGTGCTTTGAAAGTGGTACAAGTCGAATTTTAATTACGCGCGTAATTCAATATGTGAGAACGTCGAATATTTTTGTATTTATTTTTAATAACGTCGAATGATGGCTCGTTTTTCAGCAATTTCCACGTATTTATCCAAATCCGAGGACTCATTAAACGAAGACAAATTTCATATTAAACGGCGTCGTCTTTAAACGGCGTATAATTGTGATATAAATAGGCGAACCCGAAATTACAGTACGAAAGCAATAAAAGCAAAATTATATCGCGTGACTTTCGCTACCGCAGTATTGTATAATTATGAGCAAAAATGTTCTTTTATATATACATATTTTTATTACGAGCCAGGGGAGGGGCATGGGGTGGATATGGTATTAGTTTGGAAACGTTTTCAAAGGAAACAATAAAATAATACGATCAAAAACGGGGGTATGCCAGATTTTTATGCTTGGTCCGCGCAAAAAGAAAATAAAAGAAAATACACGCCGAGATTTAAATACGCGTATAATGGGGGATTTCCATTTTAATGGCGAGCATCTCTCACTCGAAACTGATATAATTCTTATCGCGCGCAAATTGAATTCGCCGCTTAAGAAACATAATCGAAAATTAGTTTATTTTAGAGAAGCCCCTTATCGCGATGAAATTCGATGACAATGCCCGACGAGAGATTTTCCAATCGATTTCAAATGCCCGAGTGTTTTTTTTTTTATCTTGAATCCAATTTCAATTCCAGGATAATTATATAATTAATTGATTCTGAAAATGTACGGTGACAGATTTACGATTATTTTATACTAACCTTGCGGTACAATTTCGCCTTTTTCTCTGGTCCAATAATTTATGGATTTTGGAAAGGCTTCCGAATGACACTCTAACGTCAATGGCATTCCTTCTATAGCCCCCACCAATTGGTTTTGAATCCATATCATAGGAGGAACTGTAAATACGTAAAATATTACCAACAATATATAGGATAAACCGAGAAGTAATGATAATTCTTTTATTGTAAAAAAAATATTTTTAAAAGCACTATACAAATATTAATCTTTTTAGCAGAGATCAGTTTTATTTTTCTAAGATAATTGAAGTGTTTTAGATTGTAGTTAAAGCGAATGTTCCAAGCATTGTTAGTTTTATCTAAAGGCCCAATATCTAATTAATAAATGGATGCTGTAGTACCTCTAAATCTAAATCCCTTATTTTTTCCTGTGTGATTCTTACAGCATACGTCTTTAATGTCCAAAGCTGATAGTTTTTTTAAGAGTTTTGCTTTTAATCTGTACAATAAGCTTTAGATGTAACTGTTTTTCCAGGTTTTAATAATTCATAATAAATTACGTTCGAAATATCCCATCAAACATAAAAAGTGTCTTTTTCAATGATAATGATGGTCGAAGGGTGAAAACTGGTACTTGATTTGAAAAAAGTCATTGTTTTTTTACTTTAGGTTGTACAGAACCCATTTTTCATCACCAGTAACAATTCATCTTAAAACGAATTGGTCTCATACCAAGACAAGAGCGACGAACATCCTTTGTTCCGGCGCTATTAGAGAAAGTTCGTTGGGTACCCAAATTCCATGTCTACTTTTTTTACCGATCCCTTTAAAATGGTCTTGTATTGCTGACCAGAGACAGTCAAGATCTTGTGGTAATTCCATTATGGTTTTGCTAGAGTCGGATTTCATCAACGACTTTAAAGCGGCATCATCTAGATTTAGAGTTTTTCCAGATCTTAGGTTATTCTTTAATTCTCTATTACCACTTCGATAGTATTTTAAAAGTTTTTTTTGCTTCATAGGATAAAAAATAGAAACTGTAGAGCTACGAAACGATACCAAATTTTATCTCTTTGCTCGAAAGCAGTCAGTGACAAACTAACATAAAAATGGCACAACATAAAACTATCATTACTTTTTGGTTCACTTTATAAATAGTAAAGGTACTGAAAAGAAAAACGTTATTTTTATAATCTACATTATCTGTCACTTTTTATTCAAGATACTGTAAAATAAACATTTTTACATTTTATTCCGAATGTTCTATTCTTTTGCTCTATTTTTATATTATAGATTTAATTTTATTGTTATAGAAAAAACGTTTACGCTCGAAACATTCGTAGAAGTATTTATCTGATAATATATATACAACCTTTTTCGATTCAAAAACCACTTTCAAAGGTTATGGGATGGTTATTACAATTAAAATGGTTTTAATATAATTTTTAAAGACCCTCAAAACACGTGAAAAATCGACTGATGACCCTAATGATCTCACTTAAAAATATTTGGTGTTTATTAAATATCATTCGTATACACTAAACCCTGATTCTGTTTTTGGGATTATTATTTTTTCAGATTGTTGAAATACTCATTAAAGTACAAAAAAATAATAACGTTAAGAATAACCTTAATACGCATTTTAATTATAAAAAAAGGGTTATATATTAGTAAAATATTGTTTTTCTTTTCGGTACCCTTAATAAATGTAATACTTACAATGAATAATTAGCATAATTCTCTTGCTGACAGTTGGAGGCACTCCATTAGATGCTATACAAAGATAAGCGCCCATATGAATACGATTCACTCTGCTTATATTTAATACTGGTCCATCCACAGAAGGTACTGCAAAAAAATATATAAATTAGTTCTAATTCTATTTTAAACACATGTTGCAATTTCAAGCCGTTAATCTCCGGATACCAATGTATAACTTTTAAATTGACAATTAAAATAAATGGATAAAGTTTCAAAAATTTTAATTTTGATTCATTATAATAAATTTGTTTTTCTTTGATGTAGAAATTTAATTGAAATAAAACGTTTTAAATATTTAATTCAGTGATATGTATATTTTGTAATATATGTGTTTTATGGTCCGTATTGTGAACCAAATGATAGTGCATTGAAATGATTGGAAAGTGCATCGGTGCGTCGTATTATCGACCCCTGGATTAGAACATGGCAATTTATATGATTACATTAATTATTCTAATCATATAAATTTAATGATGGAAATTCATTTTGCTAGCACTATGCGTATTAGTATATAGGAAACTATGAAGTAATTATGAAGAATATTACATGTAAATTTATCATTAGCTAGATTAATAAATATAATAACTATAAAAAATAAAATTTAATCAAATGATAGCTATTGATAATCCATAAAACGATTAGTAGAAGTTATGGGTTAATGCAAAAGCTTACACATTTTTTAATTCGATCAAGAATATTTTTATAAACTAATAAATGATTAATTTTTAACAATTATATTGAATTATATTTTAGCACGTATTTAAAAAAATATTTAGATTTCAGTAACAAAAAAACCAAGATATGTGAGAAGAAAATGTAACTAAAATTCGATTTGATAGGTTTTAAAAAAACAATTATCCACATTATAATATAAAACAATTTATATTGATTTATTTATTATAAAAAAATATTTGGAATATAATTAACCATTCTTTTGATTCTTCAATCATTAATTACTCTTATAAGTTTATAATAAAAGTTACAAATATTTTATTAGCGCTTTATCAATGAATGGTTTTTATATATTTAAGGACTTCAGTAGGATAAACTAGCAAATATTTAAATGGTATTGGACAAAAACAGATTCGTTAAAAATTAGGTACAAAAATATTGCCCCTATTTAGAAAAGAAAACGATGCAGGAACGTGATTTATTATTAATAAATCGTTTAATAAAAGGGGTATCTCAAATACTCAAGCATTTCTCGTCATAATGATTGAATTCTTCATCAATATCTTGACATTTTAAAATGGGTTATTTAAGAATACAAATATTTATTTATGATATATTATTTCATAATTAGGTCGATATTTTGGATTTTTTTACTAATTAATAAGACGCGTAAATGACACACACTCGATGATGTCACTATTTGTCACTAGCATATGCTTTACTGCACTTGGCGCATTGTACCGGATGCGAGCGAAAAAATACATCGCGCCCGTGGCATCAGAAGCGAATATTGTTTTTTTCGCAATTGTGTACAATATAGGACAATGATTATTTATAATTTTTATTCTTTAGACTTTTTTACACGAGTACAAAAATTTTGTAACTTTTTGTCTATATATTGAAAGAGTTAGGCTAGGCTAATAAATGTTTTTTTTATTTTTACTTTAACTTTTTTATCCTAACGTAATATAATCATTAAGATTTTAATGAGAAGAATGTTTCAAGGCATTTTAATCTCCTTTGTTGTCACATTTTTCTAATCTAAATATTTTTTTAGTGATAATAAAAGGTGATAGATAACCAAGTAGTCCAAACACAGGATTTTAACTGAAGAATTTGTAAGGAGAAACCCTTTTTTATTTAATATAAAAGCAACATTAAGCACAGATGTTATGCTATTTGTTGTACAAAAAAAATCATAAACAAACGTAAAAATACGCTAGAATTAATAACTCAACCTATATTATTACATATATTTTTTTGGTCACTACAAGGGAGACCTAGAGATTGAATAACGTAAATAGCTAGTGAATAACTAAGATATCGAAAAACGAATATAAGGAAACAAAGCGTCTATAGAAAAATAGTAAATTAAATTTCAAAGGTTTAAAATTAGATTTTTTTTGTACATATTATATAATTATTTAATATCTTATATATAAGGCACTATCTTTACAATACCATTTTTACCACTCGAAACTGTATAAGTGTCAATCCAATGTCATGTGGTTATCTAAGTTGTGTTATCAAGGTCACGTAAAAACCGAATTGCGATTTCGTAAGGATAAACTAGCATTTAATTAAATGATTTTTAAATATATTATTCAAAACAAATTTTTGCACGATTTTATTAAAACGTATGTTTAAATTGTTAAAATATATTTCTAGTTATATACTTGAATTATTGTTGGTTCGAGCATTTCTTACTCCGATTGTTTCATTACCACGTTTCAGTTTCGACGAGTGTGATTGATGGACAAACTAATTAGCGGGAAAAAGCCGGATTATTTCCGTATTATACAAAAAGTGATTAATCAAATTATTAATTGATTTGTCCCCCGGGAAGTTGATCTCTTTTCAACACGTAAAAAAGACAAAAATATCGGCAGCATCCGCACACGGGCGTCGCCGTGATGGATTACGCGCATAGGTGCGTAATATTACATTGTGTGGAGAGATAATGGGGTGAAGCCGACGCAATTTTACGGGGATTATCTGATATTTATTAGTCTTTAAAAATTGAGAAATGTGTACGGGATATTACCTGCTTCTCCCGACGGCAGCTGGATGAGTTCGCCGCCCTCTCTTCTCCATGTTATCTGCGGCGGGGGGGCTCCGTTGGCGGCGCAGCGCAGGGTGACGTTGGAGCCCTCCCTCACCACCATGTCGGCGCTCGTCGGATAGTCCAGAATGTCTGGGGGTACTGGAAAATTAATATTCTTTTTCAATAATGAAGAATTTTTTCAGTGACTTTCATCAACTAAGGTCAACGCGATTAAAAACTTGTTTTAATTTATTACGTACAATAAACGCTGATAATGGGAAAAGTTCATAGAAAAATGTATTTACCTTTAGCGATTATAAGATGAATGTGTTTTGTTAAGAATGTGTAGTGCTGAAAGAAATTAATACCTCTAAAATAAATAAAAACAAATGTCAAATAACATAAGACTTTATTTCATTTATTACTAAATTACATTTAAGTAGTGAATTTATTTGACCTTGTTTATTAGAGAATAAATAGAAGACCTTATGGTGATTACTTTGGCTCCTCCTCCACTAAAGCAGCATCAAAGATTTCCTTCTCCGTTTACATTAAGTCAAAGATTTTCCAACTGTTTTAATAAATTATTTTATGTAGTAATCGACGATTATTTGGAGAGTTGAAGATGGAGGATTGCTGATATTTAGTGAATATCCGCTAAATTTGTCAGATTAATATTGAAAATTGATAAAAATTGAAGGATCGTTAAACTCCTTAGATTAAACTCCTTCGTGAAAATTGCACCAAAGATTCCCCAACGTTCTTATTTACGTAGTTATCGATGATTATTTTAACATTTATAGTTAACTAATCCTTCATCAATCGTTCTAAACTAACCACGTCGTATGAAAGAAGTTTATTTACTATGGAAAATATACCCCTAGCATTTCATTCAGAGTATTTTAAGAATAAAAATAGTTATTCATGACATGCTTCATAATTGGGTCGATATTTTAGATTTTTCTTAACTAATTAATATGGCGCGTAAATGACACACACATATTTTATATTTTTTTAAATAATTAATATGACACGTAAATGACACATACACACGGTGATGTCCCGCCGCAGACTGAAGACACCCCATCCTTAGCCCGACCGCCTTCCGAAGGGGTCTATATAATAGAAAATATACCCCAAGAATTTCAAATTACGATATTTATGAAACCTTTATAAATATCCTGACTCTTTTTTAAAAAAATAATTATTGTTCTTATTAGAAAGTCCAAAATAATGAATTTGAACGTAGTAGTATACGTTTAACTTGCACTTTTCACATCGTACTGGATGCGAGCGAGAAAAAACATCGCGCCCACGAATATTGTTGTTTTTACTATTTGTAATATTTAATCTTTAGACGTTTTAACAATTTAAGGTCCCAAATATACCCCATCGGCACGGCTAGGTTAAAGAATCACTGGTACTATACGTAAAATATTTTTTTTAAGACATGAATCGTAATTGAAAACACAATTAGTTACCTATTTTAAGATCAAATAATAAATTTATGAATATTATGAGAAATACAACATGTAATCATAAAATTGCCAAATAACAATGCTTTGAATAACATTTGGGATTTTCTGTTGTATGGAGATTACATTAAATAATAAACAGATTTAAATATAAAACAAAATGGAAAATCTGCCATTCGTTATTGTAAAGGGTTTTTTGTGTCAGTTCTGTATATATTAATATATATGTATACCTATCATATACATAGATAAAAATGCATTTTGTTTGAGTAACGAACGTTCTCGTATGCTTAAATGAAATGCAAACGGGAGCGTTTATTTGGAAAACTGCACGATGAATATATTCAGAACCTTGAGTAATTACAATATTTTTCTCTTTTGTGAAATTCACAGGAAAATTCAACCGTCAAAGCAAACAGAAATAATTCTTTCGAGCTCGCGATCGAAGTATATAAATGTATATTTGCACGTTTCCGATAATTCAGGTACGACTGAATTATTTGTTCATCAATATGCAACCGGCGATTTTCAAAATTAGTCTGAATTACATTGTATACGATTTGATTTGCATGAGCACGGCCCTCGATATCGGTACTCAGACCATAATTTCAGCATCCGACACAGCAATAACCGCCACAATATATTTTTAATCGTAATGAGCTGATTACGCGATGCGCCAATTCGCGTGGCGTCGCTTTTCAATTAACAGGATGACGTTAATTATTTCGGCCGGAACCCGGGACTGGATCGGTTCAATTTATTCGGCTTATCCCTTGGAATGATATGGAATTGTTCCCAGGACGGCCAACAGGCAAATAAATCACAATCGAACGCCGGATATAATTTAGCAATATCATTTGTTTCGGCGCGATAAAATACTTAGTGTCAAAACGAACCTACCCCCACCACCGATCACCGCCCCGAACACTCGCCGGTCGAAAATGTTTGCAAACGAATTTATGCCCTCGAGCGTTGCATAATAGGATAATTAATATTTCGTATCTGGATGTGCATTCGTTCATTTTTCAATTGGCAGATAATATGATTTCGTTCGCGGTGCACGCATAGAATATGAGATGAACGAGATTAATAGCGCAATTAACATAATTGGAGAATACATTTTAATTATGTGACGAATTTGTTTGCTGCTCTTCTTATATACGTATTTTTAATATTGCCAAGTGTACATAATGAGGTCGTGCATTTGGCAAATGAGGTAATCAGTATCACTTTCACCTTCAGATTTGTCTCCTGACAAAGGTGCGTCCCTTACTTTATGTTCTTATTACTCGACCCTTATAATAATATACGTCATAATCATGCGGATAAATGAGACACGTGCATTCATCGCACGGCGCGCACGTGCGAGGCTCATGTGAAAAGTGCCGGGATTAAAAACAAAAACAATAGATATTTTATTAAAATTTTTAATACGGAAAACATAGACAGTAGAACCATTCTTTTTTTAAGAAACCCCACCCCATAAACAACGATGGATGCTTAATTAGCTGAGCTATATATTTAAATATAATTTTTACAATTCGATTAAAAAAATCACTAAATCAAGATTTTCTATTACAATTTAATTTAATTTTTCGAAAATTGCTAGTCTTTTGTTCCTACTTAGTATTGCCTTGTCAAGACCATAGAGTTTTTCTTTAAAAAAAAAACATTCCCGAAATTACGCTAATTAAGAAACAAGTTTTTTTTGAAAAAAGAGACAATAAATCTTTAATTTAATTTACTCCATGAATATTTATTCCTAGTTAACAGTTTATAGTCCTCGTACCATTATATATTTAGCATTCGTTAATGAGATCTGTCTTTTCCGTTGCAGTCCTCATATTCTAGTCGAATGCAGCGTCCATATCGTTTGTCGCTTTAGCTATAATTCATCATCTCAGTTGAGACCTACACGATCTTATCAATATTTCAGGTATTACTATATTTTTAGATTAGAATTTGATTTTAATCTGTAGATCTGCATTAGCTAGTACTAACAAATATATTTTTCTGAGTAAAACTCCCCTCTAAACATGCCAAGCTTGTGTTCTTAAGTTTCGTCAATTTATGTTTCTTGTTATTTGATGAAAAAATCATTTACAAAATGCAAGTTTTCCGTATTTCTATTGTAGTACACATAGCTTTTTCATAGGTCCTCTAATTATTATTTTATACCATTAGGAAATCATTTTTCTACAAGATTTTAATTTTATCTACTGTCTTAACACTTTATTATAGCCGTTCACGCCTTTTGGCGTGATTTTGTAGCCAAGCGTTATGAGCCGTTCTCGCCTTTTGGCGTGAGAGCCATACCTCCACTTGTCATTTATTTCTGATAACGATGCACAATGTAAATTTACTATTTGACCACAGATGGATTCACGTGCATGTTGGTTTGGATTCATTACATGAAACCATGCGGCCCCCAGGCTAGGTTTGATGTAAAACCTTGCGGCTCATAAAGTGTTAATACTGAAAATATTATTTAATCAGCGATTTTTTGACATTGCTATGTAGAATAATACATTTTTTTTTATTAAATTCTATAAAAATCTCATAAATTCTTTTTCTTCACGGGCTTTGTTTGTTTTCAGACGTCTTTTTTTGTCTATACATTTTAAGATTTTTGATTTTATTTTTGGAACCACTGGACTAACCAAGCAGGTATATATGTAAATATTTCGATACCTTCCACTTTTCTCTCCATGATGGTCTGCAGAAGGACATACTTAAAAAATGTATCCAAAGTATTTAATTTTATGTCTTTTTACTGTGTACAGAAGCTCTAGATCCTTGTGAAGAAGTTGAAGTACGATAAAATTCTTGGTGCCTTTCATCTAAGGAATTTTCAACAGCTTCGGTAGCCCCACATACTAGCTTCCAGCAGGTTTTTCTTCACTTCCAGCAACGTCCATGTCTCGCTACCATTACCGATATTGATATGTTATGTAAAATTATTTTCCACCATTTCAATCTTGACGTTGATTTCTACGTCCAAATTTACGTTCGAACAGATGTAGGCAACGATTTATTTGCAAATATAAATGGGTCAAACATTTTTTTTCTTATAACTAATTTATTTTTTTAATTATAAATGGATGCGTTAATTAAAATAAAATCCAATGAACTCGCAATTATATTAAAAATTAAATCTAAAGATGTGTTAATTAAAGAGAAAGGTTAATGACAACAAAGACAACCTCTTATTTTATTAAAATGGCATTGTTTTGTTTGTGTTAATATGTGAGAAATCATAATTACTATTTTAACATATGACGAATCACATGTTCCAAGTCGCTAATCATTTCCTCTGACCCTCGGGCCATCAATATTGGCTTAATTGATATAATTAATTTTCCGACACGACCCTCGGCGTCGTTTCCTCACGCACATACACCCACAGCGGGGAATGAAAATGTAAGAATTTCCGACGATTTCACTTCAATTTCTTGCAGCTGTTATTTCCCTCATTTCTGACACTTCAATACGCCACGGAAAAATATGAGAAGAACGTGTGTCAGCACAAAGCGCACGTGGATAAATCATGTTTACATGCGGGCACAAACAACAAATGAATTTGGGTAATGACGCTTCGTTTGCATCTTTAAACCACGTGACGAAAATTTAATAATATTAATATTAGGTCGATTAAAAAACAATGGCCATTTCATTGAATGCATGAAATTTAAAATAAGTATAATTTAATGAATTTACTAGACATTATCGTTAGATAAGATGTAATATGAGCTTTTTGTATGTATGTACGTATATCAAGAGGAAGAAAAAACATGTGAAAATTTTTAGATTAGTATGAAAACTTGAAAGATGTTACAGATAATCCAAATGTAGTTGATAACGACCGATTGGAGGCGTTGTTGAAAATTGGAGAAAAATAAAGCACATGATTATATCTAAGCTAAATTTAAATAAACGAGTAATATCGACTAATAAATTTATACTTTTTTCTAGCAAAACTTTAGCAGTTATAAGTTAACGTAAAAAAAAGAAAAAAATGCTTAAAGAGTTGTAGTGTTTAGTTATCGCAGTGGTCAATCGAATAGTTTGATCCTACATTACGACAATATAGGACAAGGAAATAATTCATATTTTGTATTTGCCATCAAAAACCCATTTTTATTTAAGTTCAGAATAACTACACATGCTTTGACTTCTGCAATATGTCTACGAGTTTTACAATACAAGGTATTAAACATTTATTACTTTAATTATTAGTTCTAGAACTAGACCAAATGACACTATGATGGATTAGCAGCGAGGATGAAGGGATAACAATGGACAAAATGACCGTGAAAGACAATGGTATAGTCGTTAGTTGGGCATAATACTATAATATATAATTTAATTACATACGAAAAATTGTAGAAAAATACTGTCTGTTGTCACCAAGGTTAAATAAATTTTCCAGTAGCGTATGTAGCATACCATCTATCTTCTATTATGACGTAAAATCAATTGTTAAAGACAATTCTTTGGTGTGTGGATTACCTGAAGTGTTGTTCGAAGGTTATATTGCTTTACGTTGTTAAACTGTGTTGCCTTTAATGCCCATGATTTTTTTTCGGAATCTACTATATTCTATATTTTACAATAATACCATAATTTTTAAACTGAATGTGTTTTATTGAATTTAGTTTTTACTTTTTTATTACATTAGAAAGTTTTATTTCAGTTTTTATCAAATATTCCCTGAGCTTTATTTGGATTTTAGCCACTTGTGGCCAAGCTATTGCAGGTACAGAGAAAGATCGGATATTAACACACAAGCACCCGCTGTTTTCAGGGGAAACTTACACCTAAATCCGCATCTTTTTATCGATCTTGCGATTTTGCGCGGCTCTGTAAAAAATGCTTAATAACTTTTTTCCTTTAGAGATAATTTGGCCAAAAGAGAAGTATTATACGTATAGTATACTTGTATTAGATTATAATAAAAAACAAATAGATATCTTTATGTAGTAGTAGGTAACTTTAGCTTTGTAATAAAGGATGTGACAGGTTGTGCCACATAAATATTCCAAAAAAGTTATTTTGTTGAATGGATAAACAAAAACCTAAATTCGTTACAGTCGATGTGTAAGTACTGGAAAGTTTTCGATCCAAATAATATATTATTTCAAGGACAGTTTCTAACCATAAATAAATACATATGTCATATATTTTACAAAAGGCATGCAGAGCAATGAATGAAACTGTGTCCAGTCGTAAAACTTTAAAAGAAAGCCGCGTTAGTGCGGGAGCGGTTGTTTACCGTTTACGAAAATTTCCGCACTAACGCGAGACCGGGTCCTTGAGTGTTAAAGTAGTTGAAAAATTACAACAACACCTTACGTGAAATAAAAATATTTTTGAAATATTAATGTAATCCCGGCGTCTATGAATGGCATCTGGAACTCTTAAAACATTATTTTAAGATAAATGAGAATAATAAAGTTGATAATGAAGACATATGTTTTGAAAATTTATATAGAGGAACACACAAATCAAGACTTTATTGAGATTAAAGCAGAACGAGTTACAGATAAAATAAAAGAGTTGAACTTGGTGAACTTAGAAAAAGATGGTGCAATAAAACATGGTAGCAGTTTTTGCTCAGATCAGTGATTTGATTAAAAAAAATGATAATATTTACTCAAACATCAATATATTTTTTAAGGTACACTAACTCATTCAGCAAAAACTTTCCTGTTATGAAACTTACAAACCTACTTGGACATTTCTACATATTTTTAAAAGAAAAACTAACCCCATGACTGCAATTGCTAAGGAATTTCAAGATTTAACAATGTGCCATAGATGATCAAAATACTACAAAATATTACATAAAGTTAAAATTAAAAATTCTATTATTTTTTGTATGAAATTCGACTTACGACTCGGTGGCGAAAAGTCAAAAACTGACTGTATACTAGTTGTACACTGACATCATAATAATACAATTCTGTTGCGTATTTTCCGCATACATTTCAGCTGAAAGGAACCTGCCTGGAGTTTTTGGCAGCTTCACTACAATATACGTACACATTTAAATTTAAATAAAAATGCGCAGTGTATTACATCTGATGTATCCCCTTTCTGAATAAAGTCGAGTTGTTTTTTTTTTCTCTACTCCTTTTTGCGCGTAGAAAAATTTTACATTCTCGGGATGGAAGACATTACATCAGAAAATAATACGAGGAGCTATTCATGACTCGGCTTATATACGGCATTACACGGTGTATCCGTGTATGGACGCCATGTAATCGACACCGTTACCCCCGCGTACACCATGAATACCAAAGCGATCGGGGCTCCGACGAAAAAGTGCTCAGAGGGTCAATATTATGTATCTACGGATGGAGTATAAACAATGGCTCGGAATCCACCATTTGGCTAAACGATGATGCTGCACCTTCCCGGGGCCAAACTCAATTTCGCCGTGCATAATGTCCGGAGTGCGCCATCGCGCACTGGGCGCTCGGTCTCTTTCCCGCCGCGCCAGGGCCGCACTCGGGCTGGGGGGCATAAATCGTCTGTCCCTTTTACTGTGGCGGGAGATTGAATTAATTCATAGCGTGCAAGAGGCAATAAATATTCCATCTTGCCGCTACAAAAATACAATCTACAGGTATTGGGGTATTGGGGAGGTGATTCCATGTGCATACATCGTATGTGTCGGAATTCGGACCAGAGATTCCCAAAGTATTGTTTATTAAATTACAATTTTTAATTATATACATATATGTTTTTTTGCCATTGACATATATGTACAGTAAACCCCTCTATAACGTCTTTTTTTTATAACGTTTGCGGCAGTTTTTTCCTATAACGTCGATCCCCCCATAACGTTTTTTTTAAACGCTTTATTAGAATTTTCATTAAAATATTTTGTACATATCGGTATTTTAAATGCGTTCGAGCACTGACAAAATGTCAATAGCCCTGTGTCGAAATAAAATTGAAAACCTTAACCCCCCTATAACGTCCCCCCTATTACGTAAAACCTACCTCGACGTTATAAGGGGGTTTAGCGTATATCACATAACCCATCCGTATCGATTGAGTCTATTGGGGATCCCAAGTTTTTGATTTTTATCGAATAACTCTTTTAATATAAATCCCTAAAAATGTCACAAACTTTTTTTAATTGTCTAAAGATTTCTAAAGAAAAAATATTACAAATAATCATTGTGCTTTATTGTCTGCAATTGCGAAAAAAATAAAAACAAAAATATTCGCTTCTCTTGCAACAGGCGCAATATTATTTATCACTCGCGTCCGGTGCGATGTACCGACTGCGAGTGAAACGTACGAGTGACTCGTGCTGCGAGAGCCCAGTCTGCAGCGATACATCGCCAAGAGCGTTGTTATTTACGCGCCATATTGGTTAGTAAGCATATAATGAATGAAATAAAAAATCCATTAAAAAAAGTCTGGATATTGATAAAGAATTCATTAATATCTTGACTTGAAATGCTTGGGGTCCCCGAGAGATCCTATCGGTCGACATTGTTGTTTTTGAGCCACCAGTTTGAGGATGGGTTAAGAGTTATTATAACATTATTAGCTATAAGTAAAATGGTAAATTGTTTATTTTGGTACGAGATTTAGGTATAAAAATTAAGAAAGTATACATGAATTCAATATAAATAAGTTACGATTATAAACACTAAGTAAAATAGAATTTTAGTCAAGAAAACTCGCGAAATTTAATGTCGCAATGGAAAAAAGGTTGAGTATCTCAAAAAAATTTAATAAAATTTAATAAAGAGTTAAGAAAAGCATATTATAGTCATCTAATCTGTTTTCAGCAGGGCTGTGGAGTCGTTAAAAAAAAACACGATTCCGACTCCGATGTTTACCAGCAACACGACTCCGACTCTGGAGTTCGAGAAAAATTCTGGAGCTCAACTGGTCTGTTTTGCTATATCTATCCTACTCCCGAGATCTTGCTCTTATGGACTATCATCTTTACTGTTCCTTGCAGATTTTTTTGACTGGAAAATCTTTCATCAATAATGAACAAGTCAATCAAGCCTTCGATACTTTCTTTCAGTCCAAACCAGGGCTGTGAAGTCGTTAAAAAAAACACGACTCTGACTCCGATGTTTACCAACAACACAACTCCGACTCCGACTCCACGACTCCAACTTCACAAATCCGAATCCGACTCAAAAAAGTTCAATTTTATCAGGTTGTTTTCCTACCTTTGCATATAACCAATTCTTTCATGTTATAGTCATAAAAATAAAACAAGATGAAACTTTAATTATTTGCGTTTATTCTTAAAAATAGCAATTCTATTAAATTCACATGCTGCCTGCAATTCACGCTTTATAATAATTATTATAAAAAAAATGTATTGTAAATTTTAACGAAAAAGGAGTCGGAGTCGCTCGTTTTTCACGACTCCGACTCCGACTCCGGCCCAAACACCGCGACTCCGCGACTCCGACTCCGACTCCACAGCCCTGGTTTTCAGGTTAGTACATGGACATCATTAGGAAATATTCAGTTCCTCAAGTTTTGAAGCCATCAGTCTCTTGGAATCATTTAGCATTATTTCGGTAAGCTGATACTATTTTACTTTGTCCGAATAAATTATTGATTATCAGTAAAACTAAGTTGATTTGATGAATTTTCTACATTTTTGTCGTCATCGAAGTGAAAAAAATAATAGTTTTTATTTCAAAATATACTTATGGTACTTATTCTTATTATTAATACTAATATTATTCGAAATGCTAATAATAAACAATTTTTTTTTAGTTTAACTAACTCCCAAAATTATTTGGCGCCTACTTCAGAAGTCCAGTAAAACCTTGATATAAAGGATTAATAGGGGTGAGGAGATCTCCGTTGAAGTCGAATGACTGTTACATAAAAATAGCAAATAATCGGCACGATACAAAGCCAGTGAAGTTTCCATAATTGGATTTAATATATGATGTAATTTTAAACAACGATGAGGTAGTTAAAAAAAAAGTTTGGTTTCACATTTGACCCGATATTTTGTCCATTATATCGAGGTTCACCCGTATCTTCTAAATATTTATCTATAATATATCAAATATTTATCTAAATAAAATATGCATCAACTGCGTATTACATTGATGTTGTAAAATGTCTTATTTTGCAAAATGGGGTGACATTTAGAACACGTCTAGTTTGAGCCTAATATAAAATTAAATAAATATAACATTGAGAGAGATAAGAATTTTTCGTAAACGCAATTAGCGATTGCATGTATAAAACTCTTACCCCATATGCAATTAATTTATTGCTCGTACTAATTAAGTTTTTGTACTGCAATATTATCCAGATAAAATTCACCTTGGTTAACACGGCACGGGGAATTATTTAAGAGTGAAACTTTACCATTTATTAACCTCCCGAGCGGTTTGCGCCGCGCAGTAATTACTCAAGAAAAATGTTAACGGGGGGTTGTACTCAGCACGTTACCGAAACTAAGATAAATTCATTAAATTATTGTTGTTTGCCAAAGTTGGTCGTGATCGGTGATAAATCTTAATTTGCAGTTTTATATTCTATATCGCAGGGTCATGGGCATACGTAAAAAGTTACGGGCCAATGAATCGTTGACTCCGCCACAAATCTCATCCATTAAATAGAAAATGGCCGCATGGGGCTTCTCCGCTCACTCCCCCTCCTTCAGATCGTCGGGCTTATCTCATACACGATGGAAAACATAAATTGGCCATAGGTATTTTCAAAAAAGCTATGCCCTTAAGCAATCGTTGGCAATCTTTTTTATTCTGGCTGTGCGCCCCATCCCCGTGCAGGAGCTGCTTCGAATTATTTATGATTAAGTTTTGCCGTACTAAAATTTTTAGTGATATGGCAACTGTACTGCTCATAGTTGGATTGGAGGGACGTGACCAGGTTTCCCGATACGAGCTCGGGAACAAAATGTTACTCGGGGATACGGGGAGAGAAAACATGGACAATTAGGTTCTGTGAAAATGGCAATATCATACAGAAGCGGAGAGGGAAACTCGAATTTATTTATTTAGAAAATGTTTCTGAAAATTGCAGTAAACTAGGTGTTTAACGTGTGATTTTTATATCGATTCGAAATAAATATTACAGTAAAAAAATATAATAATTTTATTTACAGATTTTACGAACAGGTAAAGTGAGGTTATAATAAATACAGCTATTTCTTGACATTATTTAAAGATTTTACATGTAAAGAATAAGTCTTACGTTCAATAAATTAACAAATTCTGATGATCTAAAAGCGGCGAGTAATTAATCATAAAATAAATTAAATTAATAAAAAAAGGTAAATAGTTTATTTTTATGTACCGTATTATTTATAAGAATGTAGTATTGTATATACCCAGTTAAATATATAAATAATGGAATAACGGACATGATTCCCTGGGACTTTTTTACATTCTGGTAGATGAACGAACATGAAAGGACAACGTTTTTCCAAGAATGTTGCGATCAAGAAAATCCCAGGAATTTCTTCAAAGGTTAGCAAAAGCTTTGCTTAAGTGCATGTCTATCTAATAAGAATCTTAATATTGATAAATAAATAAAGATTTAATTTAAAAAAAAACAGAAAAAATATATAAGGAATAATATTAACGATGATTAATCGTATTAGCAGAAAATATACAGACTAGTTCAGAGATACTTGAAATTTACGATTTTTAACTGTTTTATACATCAAGTATAACAAAAGCTTAGTAAGAAAAAAGCATTGATTGAAGTACAGTGAAGTTGTTTTAAAATATATAAATTTTAATGATAAACTGGGATGTTTTTAAAGTGTAATATTGAAAGATAAATTTATTTTCTGATTTATAACATATTATTTGCTGAAAATTCCCGGCCATAAAGCCGCTTCTGATTGTGTACACGGAATCTTGTATAATAATATAAATATATAACAATGATTTGCAACTTGTTTTAATTAATTTCATTAAAAAAATAGATTCGATCTCTGTCTGAAATACAGAATGATAAATTCTCTAGTACTAGGAAAGGTTGTCCTTGACCAACCTATATAATATAAAATAAACTGAAAAGTAATGAATTTTTTTTTGTTATGGCGTTTTTCCATCAGTCTTTCACCAACTGCCGTCGAGTAAACATATATACTTTGGTATAACTCTGAAGCTTTATTTGTAGTCTACTATTTTTAAATTTTTACGATTTTTTATGCTATTTATGTTCGACAAGGGAAAAGGCGAAATAAGCTACCGAGACGATCTGGAAAATTTATGGAGACGTCTAATCGAGTGTTGACGCGTGCCGGTATTAGACGTGGTGGCGATGGCGGTTGGGCACAATCGTAGTTTCGTAGATTCTACGGAGCTATGAGGAGCCAGGCCGCTATCCAGGCCAATTCGGTGACGTGTGTGCTACAGGAGGTGCCCGTAGCACCCGATCAGACCGTGAATTAAATACGAATTGGCCATAACCTCGTCTAATTATTATTGTTACAATCCGCGCGTGACAGTTCGATTCCCGGGCTTTCGCTGGCGACCTGACCCGTATTCGAAGAGCCTAGATAACCTGGAGAACGTCTGTCTACGGTCATGACATCATGACTGAGATGGAGGTGTCCTCCAGGTGGCAAAGACCCGCCCCAGGGTTATAAGGCCACTGTTTAGTTTAGTTTAGTTTAGTCTTAAAACTTTAAAAATGCCATAAATAGTTAAAAAAATTCGATAGTAGTCATAGAGAAATAAACGATAAACTAAGATCGAGAATAACTGTAGAACTGGATGATCCTGTTTAAAATTTATTGTTGGAATTCGATCATTGGAAAATCATAAAGGAATATCTCGAGTGTCCTTGGTCAACAGTACAAGAGCTTTTAAAACGGATTGGTAGAAAATAGAAGAGGGATTTTGCTAAAAGCGCTGGAACAAAGGATGGTCATCTGTTTTTCGCTCTTGTCTACTTATGAGAACTATGCGTTTCTGAAAAGGATTGTTACTGGTGATGAAAAGTAGGTGCTGTTAAACTACCCTCCTAAGTAAAAAAAAAATGGCTCTTTTCAAATCAAGTATCAGTTTTAACCCTTCAACCATCATTATCCTTGAAAAGTATACTTTTTATTTGGTAGGGTATTTTAGGCGTAATTTATTATGAATTATTAAAACCCGAACAAACAATTACAGCCGAAGTTTATTGAATCTAATTAGACATATGCTGCAAGAATCACACAGGGAAAAATCAGGGAGTTAGATTTAGAGGTACTCTAGCATCCATCTTATTAACCGGGACATTGCGCCTTCAGATTAAATTTTCGAATCAATGGAGCATTCATTTTAACTCTCTAAGAATAACTTAGATTTATTTTTTGATTATAAAAAGATTATAGAGAAAAATATTAATTATCTTACAGAATAATTAGACATATTAAAGGCTAAACGGTTAAATAAACAACCCAAGACCTATACTGAATTTTTAAATCTATAAAGCATTCACTTAGTAATAAAGAAATACTTCCAAAAAATTACCTGAACTGTGGAAAAAGATAATAGAGGACAATTACTTGATAGACTAAAAATATTAAAAATTCAAATTTGCCCTTTCGCTCATATTTTATTTAAAATATAAATAACAAGATGAGGTAATAATACCAAATAATAAAATTAGCGCTAAGAAGCTGTGAGTCAGTATGGCTAGGCTACAGTGAGTCAGTATGACTGCACTGAGTTGCAGCGCGACAAGGCGCTTAGCCGTGAGACCCCCCCGCACTCCGCTACCGGCCTGCGTCCATCCAATACACGACGCCGGCAGCGCTGACAAGCACGCAGCGCTCTTCCTCTACATCGAGCCGCGTAATACTGTCAGATTAATAAAAATAAATTATATTTATATAGTATATATTTAATAGGCACGTTTATATTAATATATAAAAATATTTTTTTCCTCAATTTGTTTGAGGGTGCTGTAGTTCTGTAGTGTATATGGATGAGCCACCGTGTAAAAAAAATCATTACTGGTTTACTTTTTATACTATATACTCCTCCGGTAGTTACTCCAATACCATTTTTTTTACTTGTATGTTCCGAAACAAATAGTGCTTTTTAGACCAAAATAAATGATAATTTTAAAGAGCCAAAGTATATAATTTTTTAAATGAATAGGACATTCTGTTGGAAAACGCTATACATTCGAATTGACGAGTGTCAAAATTAAAAAAAATAGATAACAACATAGAATTACTTAATCACCAATAAGAAGTATTCGGAAATGTTAAATATAATTATGGGGATTTTTATGACAGTGAATAATTACAATCAATTACTGGAACATTTAAATATTTAATTAATATCTTCTGTATATTTCCACTACTGAAAAATCAATAGTGATTATGAATTGGGAATTAATTCCAATTTACGTTCAATTACATTATTCTCTATCTAGTTTTTATTTCCCCCTAGGATCATTCGCTATCATTTTTTTCAGAAAAACATGAAATTTATCAGCGCGAAAGTACGTTACTTATGCTCACTTAGCGAGTGGGTCATAAAGTGACCCCGGGGTTAATACTGACCCCCTTTTGATGCAGGTTCGATGGTCACGTTACACGGTCGGTGTAAAACCTTTAGGGGCATCCGCACACCGACGGGTTAACACTTTTGATGCCGTCGTAAAACTGATGAAACTTGTGTTCGGCAAGAGAATTCCCAATTTTTTCGGTACCTGACAACTTTTACGATGATGAATAAAGTCGAGTGGCGAGCACATGATTTTCGCCCGAATCATTTTATTAAAATTAAATTCAAAGGTCAACGCAATGTCAAAAATGTATATAAATATATATTATTGTAGATTTGATTATTTGGCACTCTATGAATGTTGATCGAGCTGAACGTTTCATGGCTATCGGTCTGAACTATCGGTGGGCTATTTATATGAGCAGCTAAAACTTATTACGATTTGATAAAAGTATCTTAAACTTTTCCTTGCATGTGATTGAAGAATGGCGTGATAGCAGCGTTTAAATAGAGATGATTTTTTTTTAATAATAAAAATATCCAATGCGGACCAGAAAACATATATACATATATAAGTATTATTTAAAAAGATAAATTATTTGATTAAATAAGGATCTGGTAGAACATAGCAGATTTCGTATGCAATTAACGAGGAATGACCTTTTCAGAAATGTAATAATTCGTTGTGGCATATGTCTACTAAACGGTCAGTTATAAAAAAGACAATGTCACGATTTTCTCGAACGAGTTACTTAGAAATAATACATTTTATATATAAATTGAATTGTGTGGGAAGTGATATTATTTAATTATGACTAAAATAATATTTTAAATCCAGTTAATCAGTTTGATATTTAAATAATAGCGTGAATTCTATTTAAAGTATAATTGGTATCACATTTATATAACAAATAATATAAGTGATTCTCAAAGGTCACAATAATTTATTTCAAATATATCTTTTTGTAAAAAACAAATAATACAGAGTGGTATTAATAGAAATGCATTATTAAAAAACGATTAGCATGTCAACGATAAAACAAATCACTAGTTCACTAAAATCGATCGTTCTATTTTTATTAATTTAATTGATAGCAGACATGTATAAATTATTTATGCCCAAGATAATATTTTATTTAAATGAACTGCAATTAACTAAATTAAAAATAATAATAAATAAAGTAAACCGAAAAGTAATGACATTTTTATTATAGTGGAGTTTTTACATTATTTTGTGACAAACTACCGTCGATTAAATAAATACAAATTTATATTACTTAGAAGCCCTATTTGTAGTCTACAGTTTCCATATAAAAAAAAGAAAAGGTAAAAATGTCATGCCCAGAGATTGAAAGACCCATTCCCGATTTTTTATGCTATTTTTATTCGTTAAGAGATTGAGCCAAAAGAAGCTACCGAGACCATGTACAAAATTAATTACTTCGTCTTAAAACTTAAAAAATGCCATAGATGGTTCCAAAAATTAATGGTGGCGAAAAATAAATTATAAACTAAGATCAGGAAGACCTCTAAAAATAAATAATGCCACTTTAAATTTATTGATGGAGTCTGATCCTTGGAAAACCATAAAGGAATACCTACAAGATCTCAGCTGTTTCTGGTTAACAGTACAAGACCATTAGAAAGAAATAGACATGTAATTTGGTCGAGCATCTGTTCGTTGCTCTTGATCCGTTTCTGAAAAATATTGTTACTGGTGATGAAAAATGGTTGCTGTAAACAATTCAAAGAGAAAAAAACAATGATTTTCTCCAAATTCAGTACTGGTTTGAACTCCTGTACCATCATTAACCTATCTGTGCTGATGGGCTCTATTTGGGACCCAAAACCTATGATTTTTCTCGAATAATTCTTTTAATAAAAATCTTACATGTCTTAAACTTTTTGTATCTGTCTAAAAAAATCTTAAGAACAAATGTTATATATAACTAATAACCTTAATTGTCCTTAATTGCGAAAAAAAAATAAAAACAACAATATTCGTTTTCGTTGCCACGGGGCGATATTTCTCGAGTGCTAGTGAAACCGTACGATTGGCTTTGCCGCAAAAATTTAGTAGGTGGCGTGTCCATAGTCTGCGGTAGGACGTCGCCGAGTTTGCGTGTCCTTTACGTGTCATTTTAATGTCAAGTATCACGTAATTATTTTTTAAGTCAAGATATTGATAAAGAATTCATTAATATATTGACTTTAAATGCTTGGGGTCTATAATAGGTCTATAATAACCCCCTTAGGACAAATCGGTTGTTTTCTAGCCGCCGTGATGGATTGGTTAACGTTGTAAAAGATATTTTTTTGTGTTTGGTGGAATATTATGGTCGTAATTCATTATGAAGTATTAAAACCTGGACAAAGAGTCACACCCAAAGTGTATTGTGAATGAAGGCGAATCACAGTAAAAAATCAGGGAGACGGATTTAGAAGTTCTACAGCATCCAAAATATTCACCAGATATTGCGTATTCAGATTATAATATTTTAAAATCTGTATAGCATTCATTCTCTTGGAAATAAAAAAAAATCTTCAGTGGAAGACGTGAATAACACTTGGATTCAATTTTTTCAAGAGAATAATTTAAAAATTACCGTAACTGTAAAGAAAGATTATATAGAGCAATGGAATTTATCTTACGGAGAATATTTGTATGGTACTTATTAGAAATTATTTTTCAGTTTAAGATATAATAAAAATAACTAGATTGACTAGAAAATTTAATTATTTTAGTCATAAAAATAGATCAAAACAATAGTATTTATAAATAAAAAAGGTAATAAGATTAAAAAATATATTGTGAATGAACATTGGTTATATCTCGTGACTGTACACCTTCGTGGACAAATATTTAGTTTCTGCAGTCACGAAATCCTAACGGTATTGTAACTAAAATTCATCTTAAACTTTTCGGATTATATGTACATTTAAAAGCATGTTTGTTATAAATTTTTACATACTTGTATATATTTCTATAGAGATAATTCGATAATGTCAGCTAGGAAAACTCTTTTTCTCTGCATTTTTCAAACATAGCAATTGTAGTGGGGTACGTCTCGTTACACAATTGGACATCTAACTGTGGCTCGGGACAAAAGTAATTGTGGTGCCGAGTGTCGCATCATTTGTTTAGACCCCACCGCAGGTCATTGTGTCTGCTTTTTTTGTCTGCAGACACTGCAATGCCTCACTGCAGACCTCCGAACTGCAATTTTTTTTCAACAATGCCACACACTCGACGCCGGCTGCCACAATGGCGTATGTAGACGACGACAATAGCACAAAGAAGTACTCTGTATGACCATCAAGGCACTGAAGAACTGGAGGATAGGAAGAGAAGAGAAATAACATTGCCAGTTGCCGGGCGGTGAATGGGACATGGACGCCAAATGCTGTTCTTAGTGCGATGCTAATGTAAAATGTGCAATATGCATATTGATAAATTGAATTCCATCAAAAATTACAATGCGGTATTGAAATTTTTCATTTCATAAATATTGCAATATTTCGATGCATTGAATAAATTTAAATGTGCATATTTATAGCCCGCAAAAAAAGCATTTTTTTTAAATAAATATTATACAATGCGATAATTCGAAAACCCATATGTAAAAAAACATATATTTTTCTAATACCATTCTTTGCACGATGGTTAAATGTGTATAGAGTGTTATCAGATTTGCACTGTGAACCAAATAAAAATATTTCTTAGTCACTTTGCATATCAAACAGGGGGGCAGAGAAAGTTAGAGAAAGAGAGAGCGTATCCCGACACAATGCTGTTTTATTTCGAAATCCAATTTCATTCACATCTTATTTTCTTGTAAAATCCGGCGAAACGTTCCTAATTTAATAAAGATTTCATTCGTCTAGACAAGTATTTATATTTCTGTTTTACTTCATTTGTGCGAAAATAAGTTTTTGAATGCGATTATTGCGAATTTTCGCGCGCTATTGAATGCCGGCGATGGAAAAACTGCGGATTAAAATAATCCGATAGTGTGGAATCTGATTTTCGTGGATTTGGATCAGGCTCAAGAATAAAATATAAAAAAAATATTATTTACATAATTTATAAAATAGTATTTTAACAAATAATATAGATTCTATATATCATACTAATACTATTTTAGAATTTTATTTATTATAATGGAAAACAAGTATTTTTGTTGAAATGATAGTTTTACTATAGATTTTTTGTAGAGGGTATCATCTCTTAATAAAAAGAGATATCCATGCATTATTTAAAATATCAAAAAAAGTTTCATATTAAAATCAGAGCTTTAAAAGGAATCCTGAGCTGTGAAGCAATGGGGTTTTTGCTCGGAGTTGAAGCGGAGCCGGAGAATAATCAATTTTGACTGCTCCACTGTTCCAGATATTTTTTTGTATTAATATACGTATGTGTAAGAAAATTAATTATTTGAAATAAGTTATATTAATTAATTATAATATTTAAATATTTGTAGAGTTAAATCGAGTGGATAATTGAACTATGAAATTAAATAATATATATAAAATAATGATTGTTCTTATCAGAGTTTCAATTTCAAGTAATATCAAATTTATAGTTTTACAATAGAAAAATATTAATTTGCGACTATAATTCAATTTTTTTTAAATAAATATTTTATAGAAATCAAAGAAAAGTACTTTCCGCACAGATCACCTAAATATAATATTGGACAAAGAAGAATGCGTCCATTTTATGGACAGTTTGTTCAGTTTATGTCCAGATTCGGTGAATTAAGCATTTTTTTTATCGAAGAACTATTATTTAAAATTATCCTTGTGCAATATTTTTTAATTTAATATTAAGGATGAAATGTTTACCACTAAAATTGAGAAATACAACCAGGACTTGAACGCCAGCTAAGCCACTGAAGCCATTAACCAAGTTTACAGTGAAGTGTTAAGGATATGGAAAAACCAATTTTTATTTAATAGTTTAAATCAGGTTATAAAAATATAAAGAATCTGTCTAAATCAAGACGTCTATTCAATTGAATCTTGTTCAACCATTGAGGAGTTATCGCAGAAACTCGAGTGTCAATGGTTCACAATACAGTTGCATTTTCATTTTCATTCATCTTCAAGTTCATCAAATTCATCCGATTATGAAAAAAACCTTTTGAAATGCGACAGGGATTGAAAACCAATTAACCAGTAATTTTCTTAAATAACGTAATTTTATTTAAAAACAAGGATCGAAATTTTGCAAGAGATATGGAAAGTATTCGTAAATAATGTCAGAATCTTTATTATATAATATTATGTAAACATTAGGAAATTAGAATTAGATTCAAAGCTCTGAAGAAACGTAGCCTTTCAGAAATGGAAACGGATTTTCTATTTTCTCGATTAACTTATTTTCTTACTAAATAAACATATCTAGAAATGGTAAAAACATATTTTTTTCTAAATATTATTTAATTGAACGACTTTTAAATAGAATTCTAATTCAATTAGTTTTTGTATAAATAATTAAATACCACTTGTATGTCAACTCCATTAAATAAAAAAAAATATAACCGCAATAAATTCAGACTTTGCCGCAAACTTGCGGTTTTAGCGTAGTTTAGGACCACCGCAATCAGTTGCTTAAGTGTTACGGGAGGAAGATAAATACCTAATGCACCCTCACCTGATACAAATAATAAAAATAAACAGTATAAGAATACCCATTTATTTATGTTTCCATTAAAAAGTGTTTATATATATATTTTCACAGCCCTGCAAACATGTTCTAACCACCGAACAAAGCTTTAATTCACGGGTTCGCTGATAGTTTTTCCGGGTTCGATTCCCGGTTTTCTTTGTGAGGCTGCCGGGACCGGCTGGCAAACAGAGAGCCCTGGAATGTGCACCTGATTTCCGTTAACTAATTTAACTTGTTTGTAGCCGTTGCCGCTTGATTAATCGGGTGCAGTTTGGGCGGACGCAGTAATTGTGTGTGCAATTGCATTCGCCGGGGGTGACACCACCGACCCGATTTTTTATGCAGAGGATGAACGTTCCATCTAAGTCACGTTTAAATTGGTCACAGTCAGATGAAATGCACAAATTAAAACACAATAAATACGCTCGGAATCATTAAAATATTGACATCAGGGTAAAGTAGGCGCGGCCTTCGAGTCGGAAGTTCCGGAAAAGTTGCCGAGATGAAAGAAGTGACGGGTCAATTTTTGAAATAATTGACGCAAGTTATTCGCTCAATTTGTTATGGCGAACAAATTTGCACGGGGGCAAGTGAGTGTAAAAATCCTTTGACAGGGGGCCTCAACAAGGACGTCGAAACAAAGAGGGAATTTCCTCTTTCAAATTTTTGCAAGCCCTGTGACAATTTTCGAAAAAAATTGCGATATAGTCGTTAATTGCGATCGTTGCCCTGAATAAAAACGAAAATAATTATAAAAAAATACTCGCTGATTATATTTGTTTAAGTCCATGGGGTTATAACTAAAGTCCTGTACTTTATCGTAAACTAACACAGCAACATATGGGAATATCATTTAATCCGGGCGTAATTCACACTCTGTATATTAATAATATAACTAGATTAATTTAATACAGAGCCAGTCATCATGTTTTGGATTTTTCAGACGACTAGAAATATTCACTTATGTAATACGGGATTTTTGGTTATACATATGAAGCGAATGTATCTTCAGTAGCAGGTGTATTATGCACTTGGTTGCACTCTGGCCTCGCCGCAAACTAAGCTCTCACCAGAGATCTCATTGCAGTTATACTGCATCTGCATTTCCGATGTTTGCGATACAGGATTTCCACGTTTCGCTACAACCCCCGTTTTTTCGCATCGCGATGCTAGTAAAAGAAAAACGTATTTAATACGGAAAATTTGTATTTGTGAATAAATAATCGGATGCCGGATGTCCGCTCATGCTTAATCCGAGCTACAATATTATCCGTGTAAAGGTTCCATGCAACTGATCCCGTTTCAATTTATCTCGAGCGCTAATAAATGCAAATCAGTTGCAAATCTATGCAAATCACCACCTGGTGGAATATCTAGACATTATTATAAATATTTAATCAGAGAAAACTTCTCGTTTGCGGTCGTCCATTTCCTGCATTCGTACTTGCGTTTTCAATTACGCTCTCGACAAAAGATATTTTGAATTAATGTTAAATTTAAATAAGAACACGGAATCCTAGTGAAATTTTTAATTACATTTTATGCGAGAATATACTTTTTCTTCCATGGGAAAATATAATTAATCATTTTTATTATTCATACCATAGGTTTGCGATTTTCATTGGATTCCATCCGAGTAAATACTATTTATAACTTATTGTGTTATCCTTACAGTTAGCAAACTTGGTCGAATAACAATTATTTTTCTAATTATAATTTTAATCGACTACATTTAGATTGATTGTAATGATAAAATTACACACATAAGTTATAAACAGAATAAAACAATTGGCAACTATTTATATAGGCGGAATAAATAAATTTTTGATTATATTGTAATTTAATAGATAAATTATAGTAAAGTTAAGTTTGCAATACAAATTTAAATTTGCTAGCTAAAAAAATCAATAAAAATAAAAAAAATATCGATGCAATACAAAAGAAAGAAGTTTAAAAGCTCTATAAGGAAATCAAAATAAAACGAATAAAAACAAGAAATAATTAAATACAATTACATATTCAAGTTTCCAAATAATATAGATTGATTATAAGACTAAACTCGCAATAGATCTAAAACTAAAATTTGTGTATGTTTAATAGAATCAATCTGGGATTTTGGTAATTATAAAAATATGAGAGAAATAAAATATTACGATTAAGATTTTTTTATGAAACGTAGAAAAAATAAATAAATAAAAAACCACACTTAAGGATTAACAAGCAATTCTTTTTTTAATATATTATTGCAAGATGACAAAAACACAAGATTCATGTTTGACACGATCTAGAAAACTAATTAAATGGTATTTAAAGTTTATTTGAAGTTTTATTTGGTTTTTTTTTGATGGTTGGCATAGTAAAAAGATTACAAACGGCATTCACAGATAAAGATTAAATAAAGATTCTTAAGATGCAAGAGGAATGAGTCTCTCACACTAATTTCCCCCCAGTGTCAAACCACGACACTGGTTAATTTAATATTATTTTAGTTGGATTGAAATTTATATGATTAGTTTTATAATTATTTATTCAACGCTGGAGCGGTAAATTAATTAATTCCAACCCTCCAAACTACAAAAAACATTTTTTTTTGTAAAATAAACTGAGGTACTGCATCTCTTTCACTTGCATACCTCATGGCTAGTGTTATAAAGAATTTCATAAATTCATAACTTTCTTCAGAAACCTATGCGACTACTAATTTAGCTTAGTCATAGCACTGAAATAACTAATTAATGAATTTATTCAACAATTTTCTTTATTTACAAGTCAACGTCATTGAAATTAGCGAGTTTCCTTGACCTAATTTTTCATCATCTAATTTTATATAATAATTTGAGCAAGAGACCCATTTATATTTATTTTATGCTCAATAAAAAAATATATCATTGTTATTTTGTATGAAAATAATATTACAACTATAACAGAAAATTTTAAACTGATATAATAGAAGCAAAGATATACTGTAACATCTGAAAAGCATCTGCTATGCAAAAAGTGAATTGGAACAATCTCGTAAGTTTGAAAAATACTTTATTTAAAATGCAGTTGAGAATTTATCCTGATTGCATAAATTACAAATTTATTTTAGGAAATATTTAAAATATGTGATAATATTAATATATTGCATCTGTAACGTTTTTATTCACGATCTTCGTATCACAATATTTTTGAGCCAAGAAATAGTGGATATAGCGTCGTTTTTTTTTTTAAATATATATTATTTTAATAATATTATACGTATGTATGGATATAAAGTTTTGACGTCTAAATATGAAGACTGTGCAAAATAATACCGGCACCGTGTGAAGTATAAAAGTTGTATGCAAACAGTGAGAATAAAGTTTTGAGCAAACTGTTTGTTATTTATTTATGAGATCAAAACTTCAAGACTCGATAGTATACAGCTGGCGCACTACCGGCACTAGGCTCAACTAAAGAGGAGAGCCATTTCATAGCTCTGTTTGACCAGTGCTAAATCGCTGAAACTTTGCAGCCGGACTTGCAATTAGTCAAAATAAATATTAAACAAAAAGAATAACAATACACTCTCGCGAGTAGCATAATTATGATTATGTTGATTTTTTGGCAATATAAATTAATAATTAAATTTCGCCCTCCTTACAAAGGATGATTTATACGTGGCGATGATGAAAATATAATTATTTGAAGATTATTAATGAATCCGACGCTGAAAACGAATCCGCGCCGCGAATGAAAAGTTAATTTAAGAGACTTGGATAAAAACTTGGAAGAACAAAAGTTATATTAAAACATTCCCGAGCAGGTGTTAAATCCGAGGCACTTGGGATCGTGCCAGCCGTATCTTGGTGTGAATATTTTTCTGTAGGTCTTATCAGATTTATAATAATGATTTTTTTAATGAAAAAAAAAGAAAAAGCTCCGTAAAATATATATGCAATTCTGATAAAACGTTATTAAAATATAAATAGATTTCACTTACCCACAACATCGAGATAGCCGAGCTGACTCTTCATGGGATCCGTGTTAATCTGGCACATGTACCATCCTCGGTCTGAGGGTCTCACTTCTTTGATGTGCAAGAACCACGTGCGATGGTCGCTGTGACTCACTCCTATTCTTCTGTTCTTCGTTATGACATGACTGTGGATGGTCAATATGGTCTGGGTGTCTACTCTCAGCCACGCCACCTCAAAAACAAAAGCCAGAAATATACTAAAAATAAAAATAAAATGAAAAGCCCGCCAAAGCTCGGCGGAAAGCCGTGACACAATCGGCGTTCCGGGGACACAATGTCATTAAGTGCATAATCACTGCAACTCGACGTGTGTGTAGGGTGAGGGTCCTCGTGCACATATGCGAGGCAACTCCTCTTGTTGACACTCTATGACACTTGAAATTTTCTTTACATTCCATGGCAGTCGACCGTGCAGCGTCTCGTACTTCTTTAACGAGCCATGTTGCCAAGCGAGAAGGGTCAATTTCCGTCTACAAAGAGGATCCAACTTTGTTACACGTTGCTCGATATATCTATTCATATAAAATGAAAGATTTTATCAAGAAATATATATAATTTAAGATATTATAACAACTTTATACCAATACATTAATAAATGAATCATAAATACAACAGAGTAAAGAGTTAAATATCGTTGAACAAGGTTATTTTAACATCAAGTAAGTTGGGATAGGGAAACACTCAACAATTAATAAATTTAAAGAGATACAAAACTTTTTTTTATGATAAAATCATTATTTTTCTTTCGTTTAGTAAAAGATAAGAACAGAAAATTTTATAGAAAAATGCATCGTCTTTCTTTTGTACTCTTTTTAATATCTGGATTAATCCCTACGATAAGATATCGATATCCTGCTCATCTACATCTCCATCTACAAGTCCTGTCGTTTCGATTAGGTTGATAATTTGGCTAACAATATACACTTCTTGTTGGCACTTCTACACTCATCGTTAGTAATTTTACAAAGGTCACTCATTAATCCTTTTGGTATCTATAATGTTATATTTTATATTAATATTACTAGTACAATTGATGCTTTATTTTATGTACCGTATGTTTAATCAATAGGTTGTTATGTGGAACAAAGATACAATGCTTTGAAATTTGATATGATCCCCTGGCCCATTGGTTGAATTAACAACGTAGTGTTGGGTTGTAGGAAAACTACTTCAACCGAAATGCAAATAATATAAGTCCGACAAATTGATAGAATGGCTTCGGGAATTATTCAGCAGTAATAGAGCTGATGTTTGTTTTTTTAATTACAGCAATACAGAAATAAGTGGTGAATCAATTGTATGAAAGGACTCCAGTGATCGAGGATTTTTTATTTAATTCCCAAATCACAATCAAACTAGATTTTAAAATTACTTCGATGGTTCTTGTATGGTATGTTGTTTTATAATTCCTTATTTAATAATTAAGCATCATTAATTAATGGTTAATTTATTAAAAAAAAATGGTTTCCGCGTTGATAAGCGTATGATGCATCTAATGAAGATTTGTTTATTAATAAGGGGCAAAATAATAATATTGAATAAATACATATTTTATATTTTTATATTCACAGCTATGTTTGCTAACTTTAGATTATAAATTTTTCATTTATTTTCGAATAACTATTTTATTATAAATGCTACTCGTCACATCCTTTTTAGACCAAAGTCTAAAGAATAAGTTTTATACATAATCATTGACATTTATTTTCCGTAATTGCGATAAAAAATAAAATCACGATACTCACTTCTGTTGGTACAAGTGCGATATTTTTTCTCGCTCGCATCCGGTACATTGTACCAAGTGCGTGTAAAACCGTGCGATTTATACTAGCTGCGAGATTTCAGTCTTAGTTTAAATTATAAAGCATGTCATGAATAACTATTTTTATTCTTAGAATAACCCATTTTTAAAAAAAAATAAGAATTCATCAATATGAACAGCTTGAAATGTTTGGGGACTATTTTCCATTATAAATAGACACCCTTCGGACGGCGTGATTTGTTTTAAGCCCCGGTGATGGATCAATTAAACTCTAAGGCAATGCTATTCATATAAAATAATGATTTTGATTTTAAAGAGCCAAAAGCTTGTCCAAGTGTATGGAAAAAAACTATGAAGTAGTGCCTTTATATATCTTTTTGGCCCAATACATCGAAAATAACTAAAGAAAATTAAGAAACTTATATATAAATTTCGTCTTGTACTCTATAACTTAAATCGCAGTTAAGCGTAGTGAAAACCTAGTATAAATAAAATCGATAGAAGCAGTCAAATATGACATTCTGGAATATTTTACCTCGAAATCTACTGTTCTTTACTAGGCATTACAATTTTGTTACGACACATATGACGAAAGGTTTGTATCAATCAAAGAATAATATACTTTCTTATAACAAAAATAATAAAGATTACAACAATTAAAAGTATTTAAAATATTTTACACCTGATGATGATCATTCTAAACTTTTAGCATTTTCCCTCATTTTCCAATTTTCTGATATACCCAAAATCGTTAAATTGGTAAAAAAAACATTACTCTCAATACAATATAAATTGAAAATATTAATAGGCGCAAACCAAATAAATTTTATTTTGAATTAAATCATAAAACAAATTGCAGTTCCAAAATAATTATTTTCTGAAACACCATGTACAATAAAACCTCTAAAATGAAAATCTGTTCCATCATTATTATTTGACAGTATTGACGGGCGCTAGTGAAACTCGGTGATTGACTGAAACTAGGTGAGTGCAAAAGAAAAATTGAAAAAAAAATATTTACTAAAATTTGCGAATCGGCCTAAATGTTCATTGAAAAAAAAATGTTTTTCGCAAATTTGGAAACGTCCATATTTTTATACGCGTTTACGTTATCCGGCCAATAATAACGTTTCCGTGTCGGTGCGAAATTAATATGAGAACCATCAATCACGGCGATGTATGAGCTTTCCGCGACTTCCTTTATTAAATCCCAGGAAACCCTTTCGGGAAAATGCTCCAATTTTATTATTGACAGTGACGTAACACATGAAAAGCGTATGCACAGACAGATATGCCTTTATTACGTGCTCTTATATATTTATAAAATATCTGATAACGCTTCTGGTGCATTATAGCTGCAAAAATAAAACAGACAATGGATGAAAATTCGCTCTCCCGTTTATTTGCGATTATCTGATGCGCGCTGGGAAAGTTAACAAGTGAACTTTTTCTACGTCGACGGACTAAATTAATTAGCTCGGTTATTTTTTTTTCAGGTTTAAAAAAAATCATGAAAACTTGCGACCATAATAAATTTACTACAGATGTTAATTCGGCAAATATTTATTATTATTCCAATGTAATAAATCGCCGAATTCCAGCCGTACGCAATTAGAAGTGTACCTGATACTTTAATTTAGAGGATTACGACTAACTAATGACGTTGTTAATTGATCGGGCACATCAATTGCGGCTGAAAGATAGCACCGATTCGTTCTACACTACAAGTATTAACTGAAATAATTGAATATGTTAACAAATCAATTCATCAGGATTGTTTAAAAACTGGCGTATATAAATCAAGTGCTTAAAGCGCCACTGTATAAGCTGCTAGAGATAATCGATCTAATGATATATGTATGTATGTGTTTAGCGACATGGTAAAATAGTAAAATACTTATAATTATTAATGAGTATTGTACTTTTTAGCATTTAACACTATACTATTAAAATATATATGATGATCAGATAAATACATTTTTGAACACAAATTTTAATTCTCTAACTGATAGCATAAACTGTGACCTTTATGGATTTTACACAGTATTTTATAAATAAATAAATATCAATACATATACACAAAATTCGTGGTAGCTAAAAATATATGGGGGTGTTTTGCATAAGTCCAATTAGTATGAATCTTTTGGCTGTATTGGCACACATGGATTTGACTTAACTATTCATTGTCAGCTATATGTCTTGGTTTGTAGGTAACAAACAACTGTTATGATAATGTCAACGTTAACTGTATGTAACTGAGCTACGATAGTGTGCTCGAATAGGTCGACCTTCCAGCGAAAACTATGAACTCTGGAACTTATTTATGACATTGGCCAGGGGAAACGTAAGTTTGGGAGACTTATTATCCCCGGTAAAAATATTTAACGTTTATATGGTAGTGATACTTTAATTTTTTTCTATCAGCCATTTATTCATCGTTATATAGTAAAATAAAATATTAGATTGTTGCTGTTTGGAATATTATATTTGCTTTGATGAGCTCGACAATCTTTTTTTTGTCGAAAAATGTGGAATTAATTCTTGGCAAAAAAAGCACCGCTTTAAATTACGTATTTTTTTATATTTTTTATGGTGATTTTGGTTATTTTCGAAGATGAATTTTTAAATGCATTTTCTACATACATTTCCTTATCCCGAAATCTTCAGAAAAAAGAAAATGCATATAAATAAAATATAACATGCGAATAAAACTTCGATAAAAAGGAAAAGAGGCCTAGACCCACACCTTGGAATCAAAGACAAAGTAAAGAAATACTTCTAAGTTTAGAATGTATTATTATATTTAAACAACTATACTTTAACCTTTTCTAATTTGTGAGCCAGACGTACTAGCACAAAAGACTTTTCGTTATTTTTTTTTAAAAATTGTTGTTTCTAATTCATATTTCTAAATGAATATCTGTTTAATGAATTTGTAATAAAAATATAATGAGAGTAACTGATAGAATCTACTAAAAGTGAGTGAGTGGAAAGATATAGAGGACTCAGAGTGGATGAAAAATAGCGAGACTTTGGAGATCGATTTATTTTAGTATGCATGATGGAATTAGGTATTAATAGATTCGACTTACAGTTGCCAGACGAGAGAGGATTAAAAGAGACAAAATTAATACAAGTAAATAAATTTTTTAAATTATAAAAAAATGCGAATAGTTTTAAAGTAAACCCCGGTTTATACATTTTAAAGAACTGACCAAACAAATAAACAAGAGGAAATCGTAGATATAGGGTAGGGGGTTGAAAATAATATTATTTATTTTTAAAGAAAAACACTTTTTATATAATGCTGTTTGATGCAATAAATTGTTTGGATCGTTATTTCGAAGTATTCTAAGTATTTATTGCTTATAAAATAGCAACTAAAGCCTTTAATATACTTTACAAGATACAAGATACTTTATAGCATCTTCTTTTGTTGGAATTGAATAGATCGGGTTTTTCTTCGGACAAGTTTCCATGAATATAACTTTCTACTCCATCGTCGATTCCTATAATTGCTGATGTCGTCACATTAAAGTCAAGAAGTTTACGTCAGAAATACTTCCCAACCATCAATTGCATTAAAGAAACATATATGTTTCTCAACTTTTTTAAATCTTCGATATACTTAATATTTTTTTTGCGCTATTAATGCTTGAAAGCACGGATTATTATTATGTCTAATGGTTGCAGTTCACTAGTAAAGTTTGAAGGGGATAAAACTATTTTTATAATCTCAAACTAAGTTAAAATTTTAAATATTTTTGACGTAAATAGCGGAAATTTAGATAATCATAATTGACACGGTTTTAAATAGATACAATTTTTTTTAGACATTTATAAACTGTGATTAATTTATGAAATTAATAAAAATATGTAGAAAAAAATATCCTTAGTTGAAAAAAAAATAGATAAACACTGAAAAAATACTAGAAATGTATCAGACGGCTTTTTAAAAATTGAGATTATTTATCACGTCTACTACAATTACTACTAAGTATGCATATATTTAATTCATTATTAAGTTTGTCTGTATAAATTTCTGGCCATTTTATTCTAAACAGTCCTACACTCTCTTCAGACGTTTTTTATGATCATTTTTCACGCGTTTACACGCGTCGAACGTGTCAATAACCCAGATGTTCTTATTGAAGGATTCTTAGTCAGTTCAATAGCATTTCAAAATGTTTAGCAAAAATAATAAGTTAATAAAAAATAAATTAGTATCCAGAGTTGACAAATTCTTTCGAGTATTATTATATTAATATTTAACTATTATATGATAGATTGTAACGTTACATACATTTAGTCAGATTAGTTATTATGTTATTCAGTTTTAGATGAGTTTATGCAGAGATAAAGCTCGATACTAACTACGGATTAACCTATAGTTTCTGGTTTCATTGACAGACAGTGCTGTGATGCCAAATTGGCATCCATTTAATAGGTACAGTTTGGCGGCACAGTTTATTTATTCACTAAAATATTGCGGGAGCGAGTATCGCTTTCATGGGTCCAGCCGGTGGCAACCAGAACCCCATAAAAACGATAAAATCTCATTCACATTCAGGAAATGTAATTTGGTTCAAATAGTTAGTTGGGCCGAACCAACTTCGGGCGCGGCCACCGCCAAAGGCCGGTCAACTTTTACGCTCTGCATTTCCAATATTGCCGATGTCGGGAATAATAATTGAGTTTTCGTTTTTTAATCGTTCTCGTATAGATTTTTATTGACGTTTCGATAATGTCGCAAAAAATTGGTTTGAAACGAATTGTGAGTTCTTAATAAATTTTCTCCGTGGAAACCATTTAAACCCTGAAGTTCGTGAAACAAAACGCTTACAATGAAAACGTTATATAGAATATTAAAAGTCGGTCAAATGCAGAAACTTTCTGAATGCAAAAACAAACCTGCAAAGTTGTAACATTAAAATACGGGTTAAAACTTTGCAATTAATCAATGTCATATATATATATTTTTTATTTTTAAATATTATTATTACCTTGTATGCTGATAAATCTTGGACAATACATGCAAGAATAGCTTCTCTGCCAACAGGTGCTGTGACATTGGTAATTGGAGAGCTAAACTTAGGTTCTGCTGTAAAAATATATAAAAAAAATAGATTAGCAATGCAAAAATATTAAGAAACATTCTTTTAACAATTTTTTGAGGACACATGTATTAATCAATAATAACGTAGTATTTTTTTAGATTTGAGAAATAAAATTCTGCTTTATAATATAAATAACTCTTTTCCATTTGAGCTAGACTAATGAAATAATAAATTTTAAAAATATTTAAACATAACAACTATGAAAACATTACAATTATGACATATTATTTTGTATATTAAATTACCAGCGTTATGTATTAACTAAAAAACAATATTTTTATAAATAATTGACAAAAAATACAATATTTCAATATATTAAAAAAATTAAAACTTCTTCATTAATCTTTCATAATTGCTATATACAAATATATATTAATAAACATAGATAGAATGGATTTTATTAAAGTGTATATAATAACAATGTGAAATTAAAAATCGGTAAAATACTGATTTCCAACATTACTCTAATCTCATCGCTCCCAAAATTCCTTATTCTACAATTTCTTAAAATTTTCATGACGCGAGAAAGGATCAAAGGACAATGGCTCAATTCAAAATTTTTTAAACAGGCTAATTATATTATAGTAATTATTATTGATGCTAGAAAACAATTTACATTCAAAAATATACAAAAGTTGTCGATTAATAAAATAAAATAATATTTTTAAAACTAAACCCATTAGATTATCTAAAAATATTTAACTGAGTCCTTAAAAATATCTTTAAACACCTTTCTCTGATTTTTTTAAATTATGGGAACAAACATAGATTTTAAAGTATATTCCTGGCCACTTTAAAATAAGAATTAGGCTGCTAACCAAAGTTAATCTTAATCATGCAAACAACACCTCATAAAAATATTAGAAAACAGAATGAAAAAAGGCAATATCGAATGATTATTTTCATTAAATTAACTTTTAACATTTTTTTCAATTTCCAAAATATAAATCTAAGGAAAATTATTTTAGACACACAATAGAAAATTAATAATAAATAAATAATCTAAAAGATATAACTTAATTGAAAGAACTGGAGGCATTTTCTGGGATATAAAAAAATATAAATAAAAAAGAAATAAATACACAAAATAATTAATAGCCACATCATTCCATATCAACAATTTTTTCATGGTATTTGAAAAAAATAATTCATAGTAATCAAGATTTATAAATATATGTCTCTTTCCAGATCCAACCATCACCAAAAACTATACCATGACTTACTTGGTCTTTAACCACTTCTGTGGTCAACCTCTTGGAAAAAAGTGGGTAATTGTTTTCGAAAGATCGAATTACGACACGTGTCACTCAACGCGCGCGATGCGTTCTCTAGACTGGTGGGGGAATGACCCGAGCTGGATTCGGGCAAATCACTGTAAAAAGTTTCGTGTACGATGTGCCCGAATCCAGTTCTGGCAAATCACTATGTCAGCAAAATACTTACCCGAATTGTATTCGGGCAAATCACACAAGGGATTAATTAATCACAATCTTATTACTAATATAACAATTATTAATATGTGTCACAATATAATAAAAAATAAAAATACATAGGTACTATAAAAAAAAATATAAATAATATTCAAATGCAGCAGCGCTTCTTAGTGTAAAAAATACTGAGCGCAGAAGGCAATGAGAATTATTGCATTTAGACTTTGTTCCTCAGACATGAGGAAACGTGGATTAATAATTTATATATATATAAAAAATATATTTAATTGCTTCACGAATTGAAATTATATTACATTCTAATTGAAGAAAAATCTTCAGTTAGATTTAAAGTTCCATTTAAAATATTTATTACTCAAAAATGACACAGAATATGTACCGATTTTTGCATCGTGTCCGAAGTGAACACTGCACTAATCTTTTGATATTAAAATTTGATTCCTTTTTCCAGATTGGGCGGCACACAATGTTCCGCCAGGTGCTCGCTCATTATTTAAATCTATGAGCCGAGTCTGAAAGGGAAACCGAAGAGCGCGGCCAGTGGCGGCAAGCTATAAAAGGCAGATTTAAATAATTCCAGGCCGCCATTGTGACGGCACCCACTTATTATTATTCGCAAAGTATAAATTTCAAATTATAATCAAACAAAATAATCACTGAAACTTTTAACTGGCAGAAGTTTTAAACGCTTTTGTCCCCCGTTCGCCTTATTTATATCTTAATTCCGATATTGAAGGCACTTGACGACTCGGCAAGTTTGCGCAGGTGGTGTCTTCAAGTCTGGCCGGCGAGCTACCTTCGGGATATTCGACGCAGATTGAATAAATTAAATTCCATTATCGAGATTTGGGCGAAATTAATTATTATTTGAAAATTTCATTAATATATTTGTAGTTTTAAGCCTATATTTTGTGAAGAGTTTGGAACAGCATATTATATGTATCGCAAAATTTTGTAATGTTTTACTATATGAAATATTAAAATATGCACTGATTTAAATCAAGATTATATTTTAAAGGTTATGTCAAGATATGCATACACATTTGAAATCTTTCCCTTATTTTATTTCATTAAAGGAGCTCACCGTATCTTTCTTGAATTTCCATTTAATATTTCTCGATGTTAAGGAATTATTCGTCTGTCAAAAATTGATTTATTTATTTATTTATTTAACTACGAGAGATGAAGGGCATAACAGAAAGATTCTAAAGCGATATTTATCTATATACAGACATGATAAAGATTCAATATATATTATTCTAAAGACTCTAAAAATGCAACGGGAATTAGTCTCTCACACTAATATTTCCCCAAGTGTCGAACAACGAAACAGGTTAATTTTTTATTAACAGCATTAAATTAATTAATTCCAACGTGACCACATAAATATTATTTTTATAAAACATGGGGATGTAATGAGTGTCTTCTTCTTATATACCGCTTAGCCAGTGTTATAAAAAAATCCGTGAATTCATAGTTTTTGTCAGACACCTATCCGACTACTAACTTAGCTCAGTCGCGGTTAACTTGCATATTACCTAGAAGCCATAATACCGGTTAAAAATATATATAGAATACCAAATCGCTACTTTTTGGACGCCTTGAATCTCCCAAATTAATATTTGATTGAATAAATTAGAATAAATGAATAATTATTCAGACTGGTAGAAGATTAAACTCGGAATATCACTTATAATCTATTTCATTAAAAGAGAAACGAGACGCATTATATAATATACTTATCAAATAAAGTAATTTAAGTTTTTCAGCAGGCCATTTCTTAAGATAAAGTTGATTTATTCCATTTTTTAATTATAAATTCTTTATAAAATAAATAGTAAACTGTAGAGTTAGATAAAATTAACAGTTGTTTCATCAGATTTAAGCGAATGGATAATAAGCTTATGATAAATAAAAAATAAACCGTTTGAAATGATTTTCAAATAATTATTATATTTTTTTGTTATAAAATATATAGTATTTTGAAGAATAATAATAAATATTTGAAACCTAATGTAAATAAATCGATAGGATTTAAAGAAATATATTGCATTAAATGTTTTATTAGGATTTTTTTAAAAATAATTAGGCATTTACGAACGTTATATTTTAAAAAATCATAGTTTTTAATATTGCTAAAGTCTATTAAATACCTATTTT
Organism: Philopotamus ludificatus; assembly: GCA_022495035.1. Classification (NCBI taxonomy): domain Eukaryota; kingdom Metazoa; phylum Arthropoda; class Insecta; order Trichoptera; family Philopotamidae; genus Philopotamus; species Philopotamus ludificatus. Next base: position 11,377 of record JAGXCT010036326.1, on the reverse strand, counting down.
AAATTTAGTTTAGTTGAATATTAAAAAAATATTTTTTGGTCCAAACGCGGCAAAGTGTATATTTTTTCAAGGTATCTTTGTTTTTATACTGTTTGTTAGCTTTGCGTTTCGTTAAACAAATCCTCATTTATAATCGTGGGGGCTCATGGATAACATATTTGGGGGTGCTGTACAATATTAAAAATTACAATAGAATATTTCGCTCATATTTTATTTAAAATATAAAAAATAAGGCGAGGTAAAAATATTTAATAATAAAATAAGTGAAAAGCGAAACGTGATTCAAGTTCAAGTTTAATCAATAGTCACGTATATATAATTATAAGAAAAATATTTATCCTCAATTTTCTCGGAGGTGCTGCAGCTCCGCAGTGTTTATGGACTCTGTTTATAATTTAAAGTGAAATTTTAGATATTGTATTTTATTTTCTACGAACAGGGATTTAATAAAGATTATGGACGTGTTTTAACAGAAAGCAGATGTCAATTATGGATTCACTGATTTAAATCGGGCAATAGAAATTTACAAGACATTTTCAGGAATTTATGCGTCAAATTGTTCTTCTTTCTGTTATTTTATTAAATTTTTTGGGATACATTTGCGATATCATCCTTTATAAACTTCAATAAAATCTGGTCAACAACTAGATTGATTGTATCAAATAATAAAAGCTAATCGTCTAAATTTATACAATAGAAAATGAATTATTCTTCAATAAAACGAAAATTACTGACAAAAAAACCTTCAGCTTAATTTTCATATAGGCATTCAGCTATTCATTATTAAGAAAAAATATAAACAGTATAGAAAATGATTTTGAAACTCATTTCGAACTTAAGCTGTCTAGTTTGTTCGGACGAGAATTAAATGAATATCGTATAAGGATAATTATATTTTAGGTTCATATATATGTCTACATATTTTTTGCTAAAATATGAAAATTGGTGATTTCTTACTGAACTACTTAAAAAAATGTTAATGATTAGTATCCTTATATATTTTTATATGCTAAATGCAGTAATTAATCTATAAAAATGCCGTATTAGAATGGTTTGGCAGTGGAAAATTAATATTTATATATGCTATAAAATTTTCTTGAATTATTTTGGCACGATACAAAAAAAAAGATATTTTTAAAGTTATGTGCTGAAACACTAGCTAGGTGTAAGATGGCTACTTAAATGCATGAGACCGTACCGGGAAATTGGGACATGGAATGAAACAATGGCAAAGTCCACCACACGAGCTGCTGGATGGACTTAATGTGTTTTGGCAGCCGCTCCATATAATATCGGCGGAAGCGCTTAGCCATTAATTTGACCTCTGCGCATACATTATCGTTAGTCAACTATTCATCCTCCGCTCACGATGCTTAGTCGGCCGAATTCGATGACAGCCGACCCTTCAGCTGAAGAAGTGGCTCTGACGGATCCGCTCCGCGACCCGTTGCGGTACTTTACTAGCAAAAAATCGTGCAAAACCCCCCACATATTCGTATATGTACATATATTAAATGCGACGAACGGAAACAAAATATTTTACAGTTAGCCGAGTGTGATAATGGTTTAACTTTTCGTATATAAAACTTACGTAGCACGTTTTGGGCTATGCTTCACCATTATGACATAAAAAGTTTAACTCCTCTCTCTCTCTATATATATATACATTCTTGTATATCATATTCTATTTTTTTTAGTTTTATCGCGCTATATCACACGTTTAATACTGCCGGAGTAAGTCAGGACCGGATCCGAATAAATAATAAAATAATTTTAATATTCGGATTTTAGTACGAAATGTTTATAGTGCGGATTTTCTTGTTATATACATCGGAGCACTTTTAGTTACATTGTTATATTTTAAGGATGCATCCCATATCTCCTTCGAGCAGCGTACATTGTTCGAAAGCTATCTGGTATTCAACAACGGCGTAATAAAATTGTTATACTCGCATAAAGTCTTTACTTATTTCAATAAATGCTTTTAAAAAAGCTATATTATGTAAAGTGTTTATGAGCAACTTTGAGCAAGATCGTAGGCGATTTATAAGCAAATCCCTTTACATTTTAATTGAGATTATATTTAATGTTATATAATTAGTGAGCTCGTTCAGCTTGTTGCCTTTCAAAATGCTCGAGTGGCTCAAAGTTTGAAAACACGAGTAACGCTCTAGTGGTACAGAAATTAGCCCACTTGGCTCCAAAAAAAAAATTTCAAATTGGCCACAGCCCAAGCATGGCCCTGTGCAATTTCAAGAATGAAGCTTTTGACTGGTGTGCTATCAGCACGAGGAGGCAGTTTGTTCCGCGGAGATGTCTGGTCTTATGCTGACATGACTTTTTACTAACTGCCGCCACCATTAGCATTTTTAAAACTTTTCCTATTGAGCATCTTACCATGTACAAACATTCCCGCATTCGGCATTGAAATCCCACGAAAATTCGTAGCCAAGTTCACGATGGCAGGATTAAGAAACGTAATTTATCTCTCGTTGATAAACACGCAGAGATTTAGCGCAGACGTTCTTAAAATTTACGATGATTCATTCTGGCAATAATCGCGACCCGCAAGTTGAGCGTGTGGTCCCCGATCCACATAATCCGGGGGTACCTTAGTGTCCCTTAAACTTTGGTAATTAAATTGGTGCTACAAGGGACGTTATTAAGAAAATGGTGCCGCAGAAATGTTTATGCAAGTTATATACCATTTGTTAAATGGCGCCGCGACGCCGGAAAGGAAAAGTGTTAATAACACATTCACGTGTCGGCAATCGTTCTGTCCTATCCGACATATAATTAATAATATTTTTGCGATATCTGAAATTAATGTTGTTTTCGTTAAACAGTCTAATATAATATATTAAATATTTAACACAAAGATATACAATAAGAATTCGTTAAAGTTAACGATTTATCCTGATTAAATATTCATGTAACTCGAAAGTTATATGAAAATTTTGGCAAATATATTTTATTAATATTTAATTGTTTTGTATAATGATACGTATTATGTCTACAATTCTACGGCTTACATAAGTTTATATCGACGAGAAAAAAATAATAAATGTTTAATTAAAACATTTAATATTCATAAGTTTACTTTGAGGTTTGTGTGGCAGCTTTGTGTATTAAAAATCATATGGCATGTTTAAAATACGACAAAATTCTAAGCTTGATTTTAATAAATGAATTTAAAACATTATGAAATTATTTAAATATACAATTATAAACCCAGATTTGTTGAACATATTAATATAGCATCTGTATATTTTTTTTAAATTCTGCTGGAGTAAACAAACTTAATAGTATTAAAAAAATAGTTCTAAATGTTTTTAACCGAGAAAAATTCAAACATAACTTTGTGATACGGAATTGAGGTATTTCACAACAAGATTGGATAAGTATTAAATAAAAATAAATTAATAAAAATTGGTACGGTAAAAAATGTGAACTCGGATATTTTTTAATATGCAGTTCTATAGTTTACCATTATCAAAATGTGCAATTGACATATTTTCGTAGAATCAAACTCAAACAAGTAAATCTTTAGAGTTATATATATCACTTTAAGAGTATATTATCTTTTTTTTTAAATAGTTAAAAGTTTGCAATTAAGCTTATATATTTTCCATTCTGGAAAAAACTCTGAATATAGTTAATTAACCAGATTTTAAAAGTTTAGCACGAGTTTGTACGAGTAAACGTAATTACTATTTTACCATAAATATAATATATTTATTAATAACGGTAATAAAAATCTATACGGTAATAATAATTTACTTTTTGAGTAATTATATTTTTAATCACGCTAGGACAAAATAAATCGAGCGACATATTTGCGGAACATCAAATTTAATCGAGTATATCTTTACCATTTTTAATTGATATATAAATATATAGCAATTAAGTTTAATTGTAAAATTTTCATACTTGTTATTTTTAAATATTTTTTTTTATAATTATTTAAAATATATTTTAAAATTTTATTATTTTATATAAAAGAATATATGTTCACCTATATTGATTTCAAATTTCATAATTCTAGCTCAAATGGAAAAGAAGTTATAGATTTTTGGCTGTAGAATTCATAATCAATTCCACTGTCCAGCAGCTCGAAAACAACCGAGTGGTCCAAAGGGGTCTATCAGAGACCCCAAGCATTTCAAGTCAAGATCTTAATAAATTCTTTATCAAAATCTTGACATTTATTAAAAAAATGAATTATTCTAAGATATAAAAATAGTTATTCATAATATGCTTCATAATTTAGTCGATATTTTGATTTTTAACTAACAAATATGACGCGTTTATAGATACGTTTCACTCGCACTTGTCACATCGTACCGGATACGAGCGAGAAAAAACATCGCGTCCGTGGCAACAGAAGCGAATATTGTTGTTTTTTTTTTTTCGCAATTGTGGACAATAAAGGTCAATGATTATATATAATATTTATTTTTAAGACTTTTTTAGACAAATACCGAAAAATTGAGAGATGTAGGATTTTTATATATACGTAAGGATAATGCGTTAAATGCATAATCAAATAATTAAATGCAGTTCTTGTCTAGTCTAAACACAATCTTGTTAATCCAATACATACTTTCAGAATATAAAATTTTAATAAATTAATTTATAAACAGAGATAAATTTATTTAGACGTGACTTTTTCGTGTTGCAATATTTCCTAACGCGATTAAAATGCGAAATTATTATTAAATAGTATGGTAAAGATTATAATTATATTAATTTAAGCTTCCAGAAATATATTTTAATAGATTTAAGAATAAAGTAACAATGAATCTTTCAATGAAATGAACCTTTCGCGAAATATTATGGGCGCATACATGAAATAATATATTTCATTTGATGCAATATATTTATATACATAAATGTTCATTAAAATAATAAGAAAAACGAATGCATTATTTTCATAGTTTGAAAATAATGCAAGATATTCATAGTTTGAGAATGTTTCAGATTATTCAGATCGATAATCAGATTATAATTACCTCAAAATTGTGAAAAGGCTGAAGCCGATATCATTAATGGACTCATAAAAGAATAATTATTATATTAAAACTACATTAATTCCCAGTAAATATCTCTATGCATTATTCCCGGAGCTAAATGCATTTAAAAGGTTTCCAGATTACCACACCCTCTTCCTGCATGCTAATAGGTACCAAAATGAGTTGTTTGCTCTATTTTTAGATTGGAAAACAGCCAAGGGACCACGGGTCGCTCCGGCCGGTGGTTTATGCACTACCTCCACATTCTAGGTACTCGGGTAGTCCCATATGCACCTACCCTAGCGCGTTATAAATGGAGGTTGGCCTGTGCACATCAAGCCGTTAATTGCCACTATTATGTTTCACCTGGCCGAGGTACGAGATTGTGCCGATCCCCGATGGCAATCTTAATTCGCCGATTCAATACAAGACTGGCCTGTTTCCCGTGACCGAATCACTTCTCGGATCATAACTCCATTTTGTCGCGACGTGTATACACTGAAAAGCAATATCGTGACTTTACGAGCGCGCTTCAAGTGTCGCGGATACAGTATAAAAGGGGAATAAATCCAGGTTGTGTGTGTACAAGTAACAGTCGGATTATTTATGGAGATTCTAAAAGGATCGCTGGGAAATCTGTGAAAGATGTCGCGTATATGCACGGTGAATGGAGAGGATTTTTCAAGGATTATTTAATAAATTTATGTGACGTCTATTTATTAGAGTTTAACATATGTATTCGTTTTATTTTATTTTCGATGCCCGTATTCGGCACATCTTGCAAGTTTTAATTGGGGTCGAATTAATCATAAAAAGAAACGGTGCCCAGGATGAGAATTTGCATAATAATTAGCGCTTTGATTGGATGGAAAGATCCTGGATTACGGCACGGTCCTTTATATCCTGGATGCAATGTCGTTTAAATTGTTAATTGTATCAACGCATTTGCTTGACACCTTGAAAGCAGCTTTGCTAAGCTCGTTTTCAATTAAGCTTTGGCAAGTTAAGGTGTTAAGGCGAGTTGGCTCAGTGCCCCAAACGGCTTACCGAGCCATCGCAAGGCCATAATCTCCCATCGATGGTAATGGGGAAAAGATGCAGGTCAAGATACACATTTTAATTATGAGCAGTTCTATCGAACAGCAGACGCTAAAAGGCTTAAAGTGTTTTGTAAATCTTGCTATACATACATTGTTGTAATAATACATTTATATATTTAAATTTCTTTGTATACTAATATTGTTTTAGAATACAATAAATAGTAAAAATCTTTTGATTTAATATATATTATATTTTGTTCCTTAGAGAAAATTCAGACGAACTTTTGAATATTTTATAAAATAAATAAACATCTCAAATAATTAAAATATAATACATAAAATTTTTCAATAGCTGGGAACTTTAATCTATTATGTAGTAGGTTTTAATGCATTTTTTTGTGAAATGGAATAATCTGCGTCATACTTTTTAATCTATGTAAAAAGATTATGTATATATTAATATGAAAATTTACATTTAATACTTATTTATTTAAAACGGGGATTCAACCCTTTATTGGTACAATTAAAAAAAATGCGTTTTTCAATATTTTGTTCAGCTCCGTGTTATTATTTTTTAAATGTTTTTATCGGGGCTTCGAACCGGAAGGGAATTGAAAACATATAACTATTTTTATTGTCGGAACGAAAAATCGCGGCTGAACTGAAAATAAATAACGGCACATATCGGTTTATTATATATTTTAACCCAATTAAAAACAATAAAAAAAATATCAATCGGAGCTGAAACTAAACTGACATATTTTTTTAAATAAATCGGAACGAAAACCCTGATTTTTTTTGGTGGCTCTACATTTTAATGACATGTTAAAAACTTTAAAAACGAATTATTCTTTCAAAAATGTAATTTTAGATTTTTTTCTAATTATTAAAGAGGTAAAAATAACTTCCCTCCCCAACTCAAAAAATATTGCAATTTCAAGCAACTAAAATATCAAAGAACATTATAAGGCTTTCTAATTCAATAAAATAAATCTTAGCAGAGCATAGGATTAGGTTTGAGTCAACCAGTTATTCAATAAATTCTCTAAAAATCACTAGTAATTTAAAAAATAGAGTTGAACAAATAAAAAAAGCAACAAACCCAAAAAATCTTATAATTAATTAAAATAAAATTTTATTTTTAGAATACAAGTGATAGAAAGCTATATAAAAAAAGTTTTACTATCATTAAATGAAAAAAAATATAAGGGTTTGTTGCCTTGGATATTTTTTTCAGGTATGTAATAAAAAATGTTATGTCAGGATAAAGAAAGTGATTTTTAAATATTTAATAAAAATAAAAATACGAAAGAGAGTTAATATTATTTTTCGAATTAAAGAATGCACATACTTTTATCGAAATGACTTTCTTCACGTGACTTAACGTAACGCAATGTTATGTAACACGTCACGTTAAGTTTACAATAAAGTTTAACTACTAAAACTATAGTTAGGTAAAGAATTCATATAAAAAAATAAGCTCTCTATAAAATATAAAATATTTAGTTATTTATTATAACCAGTGATATAGCTTATAGGTGACATCCATATTATTCCGATAATGCAAGTTAACTGCGACAGAGCTAGGTTATTAGTCGGATAGGTGTCCGACGAAAGCTATGAATTCAGGGAATTATTTATAACACTGGCCAAGGGGTATATAAGAGGAAGAGACTTATTATCTTTAATTTTTACTAAATTTAATGCCATCTATCCTTTGTTAAATCAATAATTATAAAAAAATATTAATTTAAATGAACCAGTGTCGTGGTTTGAAACTGAGGGGGATATTAGTGTGAGAGACTCATTCCCCTTGCATTTATAGAATCTTTATAAGGGTGAATGGGGCTTTGGAATAATTCTGTTATTTATCCATCGTAGTCTAATAAATAATATAAATAAGTCGTCTAAAGAGGTCCAAATTTGGGTAGAAGAACTAAAATGGAAAGTCGATGATGGTAATATTAAGCATGATATGATGGTCAGTTTCATGGACTGCTCCCGAAAATTTGGTATGAGATTTTTTTTCTCTTCAGAACTACTGACATTGCTTAATTATATAAAAAAACAAAACATAGCAAGAAACGTATTAAAAATAAACCCCAAAAATTAACTCACTCACGGGATGTGTATGCAAACAATATAAACTCACCAATCAAAGGGTTAATTTCTCGTTTATCGCAATCGTGTCCAGAGCGTATCCCCTGAGATCAAAGGGGGTGGGAGGTGGACCTGTATAGTCTTTATCTCTTCAGTGTTGGTAAAACATCATCTTTTTATAGTTTTTCATGTTTGGGGATAGAAATTGGGCGAAGAAAACCATTTTTTTCTAAAAATGTAAAATAAAAATGATTTTTAATATTTTTTTAATATTGTATTTATATTATAACAATAACATAATCGAACGAGATCAAGACGCGGTGAGTCAAAACCGGCTCGAAATTATTTACCAGATCCCGACGTTTTTATGTGGGCCATATTTAAATCGGCCGCGTATGAAATATCCGTTCCGGGGATGTGCGCAGGGCGGTAAAGTTGGCGAATGGGTACTCTTAAAATTTACTGGGAACTCAGTCAGTAAATACGCGAGCCAACTTTCGAGAAGCAATTGGGAAAATTTGCCGAGTTTTACAAGTGCCAGCCCCGTGTTGTAAGTGAGTATAAACTTTGCTTGTACCCGTGGCCGATACGTGCAACCGACCTCTAATATTGCAAAAATGTATAACCCCGCCGCACCCCCCTGCCGACTTCCGGTGCCTCATCCACTACACTCGCCAATTTACGATTATTTTTATCATGCGTTTTTCTGCTAACCGGTGGGTGAAAGCGGCTGTGTGTAAAGTTTGGCAGCGGCATAAACCAAAAACTTGGCCACGTTCAAAATCTCCGATATGAATATGGTAATATGGTTGCATATTTTTCAGCTTTTGTCTTTAATATTAGCACGATTTCATGCTGATATTTTAGCCCAGTGAATAAACTTTCACCTATATCCATTGCCAAAATCAGATCATACATTCATTGATATCGAATTAATTATATATTATAAATCACTGTATCAAATGCTCGATTATTAACATATATACTAATCTCTTTGTTAGGATTTGATATCATTAATTAAATTATCATGATTTTAACCTGATTATGTATGTTAACATTCGCATACATATAGATATTAATTACGCATATATATTAACGTGTATATCTTTGATATATGTTCAGTGTTATTATGAGATAATGTTTTTGCGGTTCAATACCTTTTTATTATAACATTTTTTTTTTGCTCGCGAAAGAATCTCTAAGACAAGTTGGCCGGCTCGAGAAAAACTTTCGTCAATTACAATGGAAAAGTTGGTCTTTGAGAGCCAGTGAAATTCGCTAATACCCTTGTGAATTCGTGAGAACATAATTTTTACACCTGACAAGTGTCATTCAGTGCGCTCAACTTGGCTCTTCCGAACAGGTGATCAGTAATTAAGCAGTAATTAAGCGAAAAATGTAATTTTTGTATCAAATTGAACAATGGAACCACACTCTGTATCCGCATTTTTTCAAATTGATTAAACGGCATAATGAGTCAATAACGAGACAATTAAAAATAATTATTGAGTCGATCAACTTTTTTTAATACATATGCACTTAATTTTTTAGAGAGGCATTCAGACTTTTCAATTTTAGTAATTTGTTTTTTTGTGTTTATTATTAGATAAGTAACAAAATGGATATATTTTAAATAATATGATATTTATAAATCAATCTTCTTTAATCGGCACCCTAAAAAACACTGCGGTGCAGAAGGCAACGGGAAACCACTGCACTATATATTCCCAATGAAAACCATGTCCATGGTCCTCCATAAGGGAAATCATGTACACGGTCACGATCCTAGAAATGAGGGAAAGTGGATTAATATCTTATATAAAAATATAATAATATGTAATTACTTTACGACTCAAAAAAAAAATCGGCACCCCCATGGTTGAGAATCGTGACTATTCTTGTTCCAAATCATCTTAATTTAGTCTCTTCAGGATCTCTGCATTCTGTACCTTACATCGCAGCTACTAAGATGGAGCTTGTGGCGGTCTTCACTTGATTGCTCCAGTGAGACGAGATTTTCTAGGCTTTCGTTACTACTAGTGAGATATCCAAAGTATGTCCGAAGAATCCCTTTGATACAACTTTGTGGTTCGCCATTTCTTTCTTTCGTCAATTTTATTTTTCATGTTTTTTTTATGGCCCAGGTTTCTACGCCCTAATTAAAAATTGAGACTACCAAACTCTGCACTAAACATTTTTTTGTTTCTTTGATTATCCGCCTGTTTTTCCAAATTTTCGATAGCTTTGTCATCGCAATTTAAGCCATTTCTATTCGCCTTTTTATCTCTGGCTCACAATTTCCGTTACTCGTAAGCAGTTATTCGAGATATAGAAATTTCTCAACCCTCTTAAAATACAGAAGATTTACAGATCTCTATAACTGATTACCATTTATATATAAATAAGTATATACATGCCTATGTATAGTTATATTTGTGTATGTTTGTGGTCGATCGCTTAGAGAAGAGGACAAACAAATACTAAGACAAACCCCTTCCTTCTTGCTTGGACAGAGTCAAGAGGATAAAATCCGATACCAACATGGTAGAAGATGTACGTCCAATGCTAGCAATGGCCAAGAAAGGGAAACGCTTTACAAAAAACCGCATACCAAGACGGCTTGGATAGAGGGGAGCCCTCACGTCACGTGTGACTCATGTTCCTTTGGCCTCGACTGCCATTCGAGAGTTTGGTAGGGCCCATGCCTCGTGGCTGGCAAATGATGAAAGATGATTAATATAATTTTATTTTTAACTAATTTATTCAACAATTTAAATACATAATTAAAAAGTAAAATTCAAAAATTAGAAATAGTAGAAACGATCTACTATTTAGCTTGTATTAAGCTAATTTTAGAAAATTCTTTTTTTTAAATTAGGCCATCAAGTCGAAATTACCGTCATTAAAAATATTTTTTCAATAAGTTGTTAATTTTATAAAAAATATTATATTATAAAAATTATAACAAATAAAAATTTGCATAGATGAGATATTATTTTCTAATATGATATAAACGGATGCGTTTATTGTCGCATAGTAAAAATAAAGATATCATATTTTTTCGGATCGATTGTCGGGATTGAACGTGGCGGCGATGGCGGTTGGGCATATATATGGTTTCGTAGATTCTACGGAGCTATGATGAGCCAGGCCGCTATCCAGGCCAATAAGAGGTGCCCGTAGTACCCGATCAGACCGTGAATTAAATACGAATTGGCCCTAGCC